>ML821335.1:28885-83566 GCA_009831015.1 Picea engelmannii
CTAAAACAAAAATTGATTTTATTTTT
Source organism: Picea engelmannii (assembly GCA_009831015.1). Lineage (NCBI taxonomy): Eukaryota > Viridiplantae > Streptophyta > Pinopsida > Pinales > Pinaceae > Picea > Picea engelmannii. The sequence goes on from ML821335.1 coordinate 28,912, forward strand.
TTTTAAATAAAATGCATTTAATATCATATTGATAAACATTTTATTAAAAATTAATATTACAAAACATTTTATTAAAAAGGTAATATATTAATGTATTATTAATAATTAACTCAAAAGTCACCACTCTTATCCTAAATATTTTATGTTCTGCACTTATTTTTAAAATCTATAAAAGCATGGAGTTATTTTCATCACAATTATTTGTGATTATTATTTATTATTGATCTTAATTATTATATAATATATTATCACTATGTAATATAGACTTATGTATATTATATGTTTTTTTAACGTTTTTTTCTAATTAAAATAATATATGTACATAAATTTACATATATTATACCTTTTCTTAAAGATTTTTTTTATCAAAGCATAATTAAGAGAATGTTATGTTTATGCTTTAATTGCATTGTTTTCATTTCATAAATTACTCTTGATGTTGATGTTATGTTTATGCTTTAACTGCATTGTTTTCATTTCATATGCTAGTTGAGAAAATGATATGACAATACCTTTGAAGTGTTAAACAATACCGTTGCATTATGAAGGGGTTAATCCACTCTAAATTGATTCTCTTTGAAATTATAGGGTGGGACATTTGATTTATATGGTTGCATTATGAGGGGGTTAATCCACTCTAAATTGATTCTCTTTGAAATTATAGGGTGGGACATTTGATTTATATGGTGGGACATTTTATTATGATTGCAATCATGAATATGTTTTTAGAAATTAGTTAAATTAGTTCCAATATTCACAAGTTTCAATGAATCTATAGATGTTGCCTTATCAATTGATGTGATAAGTTTTATAAGTTCAATTAGATCAATTAAGTGTTGGAATACAAGTTTTTTTTGTTTTGTTTTTTTTATCTTGTTAAATAAGATTTAATTGTGATTTTTTTTAAGGTTGAATCATTTCTTAATTGTTGTTTGATAAAAAAATTATATAATTTTGTTATTGAAATTTTGATTTAAAAAAATAAATTCAAATTACTCATAGTATTATTGATATCTTTTTATTTCACATTTCAATTAATCAACTTCTTTAGAGAATCTTTTATTTTTAAGTTGTAAATCAATATGGATAAAATATTCCTTAAAATAACTCACTTTGAGTTACATAAATTCTTGATATAGTTGTTCATGTAATCACCATAGTCTTACAAGTTTAATTGATATCTTTCATAAATTGATATTAAATGGGTATAAAAGTGTGATGGCCCTACTTGATAATAATATGCACTTATTAGTCCCTGCCATAGGCATAGAGGGACTATAGCAATCAATAATTCATTGATTTCATATTAGTTTGTCCTTTGATCATAAATATTTGCATATTATCTATTGTTGGAACCAGGGAACTGAAAACATCGATTTTTATATAATAAAAAGTATCATATTTGTCATGATCTGATTGGACAATGGAATGGAGGTCTTATTGCCGGTTTCATTATTCCCAATGTTATATATGTTGGCATATCCAAAGTATTTGATCGTATATGGTCTTTTTGAATCATATATTTTCTTATGCATTGGTCGAAGGTGGATTAATGCTAGCATTAGTTTGAATGTTTGGTTTAGCATTTTCTACTAGGTAAATTTATAGCAATGTTTGATATGATGGCATATCCAAAGTTTGGACTTCGAATACATTCTCTACTATTTGAACTATTGTTACATAAATTATAATAAATTTTTGGGATACGTCAGAGACCTGCCACATTACATTTTTTTCTTAAATGTTTACAAAGCATTTCTGACAAACTTAAATGTTTACCTAGCAGGGTTGACAGTGTTGAATGTTTACTTAGCAGGCTTGTTACAATACATCTTCTTCCGTTTTATTTATTTATATGCTTCAGCGCCATCGTTGGTTGACTGGTTCATGCTTCTTTTTTGCATCTCCACTGATTTCCTAATTGCATGTTGTTGTTGTTCTTGTTTGGTTGTTCGTGCTGTTGCAGTTTGCACGTTTGGGGTTCTGCAACCATAATTGGAACTGCGTCATTCCTGGTGGACTGGTTGATGCTTTTTTGTTTGTTCATTGTGTGTTGTTTATTGTTGTTTTATTCGAATTTGAAGGGTTCGGGTCCTGCGGCTGTAGTTGGGCCTTTTGGTGCTTCTTAACTAGGTTGTTATTTGTTTATTGTTCTTGTTTGCCTAGAGTTTGCAATGTTGGGATGTTGCATCTGTAGTTGGATCTATTGTTACATTCTTTTGCAGTGGACTCTCCATAAAATACTATTAAGATAAAATAACATACAAAAAAAATTGCATCTCTTATGCGTTGAACCAAAGTTTGTCGGCCTCAAACTATATTTCATAGCTAGCGATGTTTTTTCCATGGTTTATGTCTTACTATGGTTTCATAGTTATGAGAGTAAGTTTTTCTATGTGGGCGATATAGTTGTTCTCTCCCTTTTTTTTTCCTCTTGTAAACTGTGTTTCTGGTTCTATAGTTTCTCACGTTTTTATTGTCATTCTGACCAATCGTCGTTCGATTGCATACTTAACTAGTTTTATGGACACGGCTTCACGGATAGGTCCTATCGAACTATGGCATCTCGTGTTCGGTGTATACATCCTGCACCCAGAACTTTCGTTCTCTACAATTCAACCCCGTACTCCTCAAAGTCGCAACTATGCCTTTGCCTGCAATGAGTTTGTCTATCCTACCTACCTTTCCATACTTAGCTGATTTTTCAAAGTTTGGAGGGTTGACACGTTTCCGGGTTCAAAAAATTTAAAATCATTTTTCGCTCTCGTCCATCCCCGCTACCTTCCGCCCTTCCCAATAGACATTAATTATTCTTTGAAAAGTCACAACCGACTAGACAGGTTTGAAAAGATTGGATTTAATAAGCGAAAATATCGAGGACATCTCCCATTAAAATTAATAGACAGGAGAATATTATGGGATTTGGTAATTCTTTTGCCTGCATTTNATTTACAAAAAAAAAAAAAAATGGCTCTTTTGATTTTCTTAAAGGCTTCGGCATAGTGCACGAACATGTCACCCATAGAGGCCTTGACACCATGTCCCTCTTTAATATTGTGCATATCTTAGATGTTAGATTTGAGAATCTGATCGGATATGGGAATGTTAATACGTGCTATTAGTCAGTATTTAGCGTACATATTCGAAAAGATTGGCATTAATAAGTGAAAATATCGAGAACATCTATCATTAAAACGAATTAACACAAAATCTATGGAAGATCATCCAACGTTGCTTTTAAATACTTGTTTCCATTTCTCTCTGTCATCAAAGAGTTGCGCTTTAGCATGCCTTTGTTCTAATGGTCCTGGTCATGGACATGTAAGACAACTTAGAGATGTGATTGAGGCCCAGATTAAACAAGAGAGACTAGTTTTATGTGGCGTGAGCTTTGAATATAAAAAAACTCTGTTATCCAACAAAAACTCAGAGAGGAGGAAAAAAAAAGAACAAGTACCTTCTCATTGGTGTTCTCCCTGTATTGGATGCTTTGGTTGGTTGAAAAAAGTTTCCTGGAGATTTGTTTGTTGAACTTTTTTGTTTTCTTGTTGGGATTTGTAATGGATTTTCAGGTCACGTGCAAAATACTTCTTCATTGAAGTACATAGTTTCTTCCAACAACGTAGATTTGGCAAGTGTATCGATTTCTACAGATCGTGCAAGAATTTCTCTTCCTCGGGGGCATCACACTTATCATGGCTTGCAAAATGGTCTTTGATGTTCGTAAACGATGTGAAATATTACTCCATTTGCGAATGTAACCAGAGGCAGGTAACAGAAACTATATGGGTGGATAAAATGACATATTATCACTACAAAAGTTTCTATTTCAAAGTTTGTTGAGCTACTTCTGGGTGTGGTAACCGACTTGACAGAAAGCCATGTTCTTTGTCAAATTTTGTTCGGTTTCCTCTGGATGTAGTTGCAGACTCCACATATTTGGCATCACCTCCGAACATTTCAGACCTTTCTGTGGTCCACTATATTTTCCACCGCTATGATGAAATATATATTCTGATGCGATCTGCAACATTTGATACACTTTCCAGATCTATGTTGATGCGTTTTGCAGCATTTGATACACTTGCTAGACTTGTGTTGCCCAAAGAAGCCATGTACTTCAACATAATAACATTTTGTAGTTGGCTTGCACGTTCCTTCCAATTTACTGTAATAAAACAAAGAAGTTCAACATACAAATCTTCAGGCAGGCTTTTCAACCAAACAAATGATCGAATACAGGGAGAATAGAAGTCAGAACATACTTGAATTTTTTTCCCGTCCCATAGCTAATGTCACATAAAACGAATCCATCAACTTTGAATTTGGCCTGGATCTCATTTATAAGTTGTCTCAGATGTCAATGGTTAGGAACATTGCAAGGAAAGCACCTTAAACCCCAAGTTTTCGACGACAGAGAGAAATTAATACTTGACAAACAATGGAATGTTGAATAACCAGGCATTGCAAGTAGGCCATATTTGGAAGAGACAAGCTATTCAAAAAACTGGGATAGATCTATTTGGTAGCACCAATTAAGTCCAAGATTGGAAATTGATATTCAACTCATTTTTTACGATTAAAGGATTTGATCATCAAGAAATTGTCAACAGGCTTCATCAATGTACATATTTTTTCTGGTCAGCAGCAGGCCAAATCGCAATCATTGTGGAAAATAATCTCAATTGTATTTTGTAACCCATATTATTTGAATATAGAATAATTGTGGTTTTTTTTTAAGTGTTTTCCAATCTCTGGTATTTATTTTCATTTTATTTTGTAGATTTTTTCCCTGTGTGTCTTTAAACATGGATGACAATATTTTCTTTCTTCTCATCACTACTTCAATTGAAATAAAGGCTACTCTGTTCGTTGCTTATATTTTACATTGAAGAATAATTTGTCATAGGCCACACTTATGTGGCACGGGCCCTATACTTAAAGAAAGAAATTGGAGGACCTGTCCTGCTTTCATTCTCCGGGTCCCATAAATAGAATGAATTAATGACTTACAACAAGGCATCTCAAATGTTGACACAATGTTCCTATTCAATATCTTGCATATATTGCAGCTTCTTCTATTGGAATAAATATAAAAACTTCCTCTTGGGAAAAACTTGGTCAATTATCTGGCCACCGAGTCCCAGGTTTGCGCTATTCAACAACCATGTTTCATGTTCCTTCATATACATATTGCAACCAAAGAGCTTCCGTGATCTACAATTTATGCTTTAACTAGTGATAACTCAACAGGGGTTCGAAAATCTTGGCATTAATAAAGGAACGACTGAAGTTGCCTTAATTACTTAAATCACACCAAATTTTCATTACATTTAATTAAATTTAGATATTAATGTTTATGGAGAGTCGACATTTGGTCATGTCATTGCAAGGAATACAATATGAATAGATGATAAGGAGTTTATCTCGTTGAAACCACAATGCAAATTCATGTTTCTTGTTGCGTTATATACATCTTGCAGTCAAAACTTCTGTGGTTTCAACGAAATTTGTGAACCAAAGAGCATCCTGCAAATTGGGAGATCATTTTATTAATAAGAAAATATATTGTTTTCTTATTTGATATATATTAGTATGGATACTATTCAAATAAATATCAAAACTTTCTCCAATAATACATATTAGTATGAATACTATTAAAATATATATCAAACCTTTCTCTTGGCCAATACTTAGCCAATTATCTGGACACCAGGCCCTGGGTTGGCGATATCTAGCACCTATGTCTCTTGTTTGGTCATATACATCTTGCATCCAAAGAACTTCAATGATCTGCAGTTTATGCTTTTACTAGTAAGAACCCACCAACGGTTCGAAAACATTGCCATTAATAAACGGAAAAAAAGGTTTTTCGACTGTCAGATACTTATCCCTTTTCCCCTTTTCTTTTTCTCATTCATTATCGCTTTCTGGTTTTATACTTAGTCATCTTTCTATGATCAATGGTTGCAGGGTTCACGGGCTGACATATCTTCATATCCATCTATATCTTCACATGACGAATTCAACCGACCATTGTTACTTTGCATACTTAGTTAATTGTATGGCCGCGATTTCCAGGTTGACGCATACGAACTCACCTTTTCTTCTTGTTGTCTGTTATTGCTTTTTGGATATATACTTAGTCTCCTTTCTATGATATCTAGTTCCAGGGTTGGTGGGATGACATGTCTTCATCTCCATCTATATCCTCACATGATGAATCCGATCGACCGTTGTTCCTTTCCATACTTAGCCAATTTGATGGTTGTCATTGTTGGATTGGCGCTTGCAAACTCAACTATTTATTATTCTGTTATATTCATCTTGAACTCGAAACATCTATGATCTATAATTCCACCGCAGGTTCCTTGTATACATTAAATTCGTTCAAAGTATATGTCGTTGCCTTCCATCCCCAACAACTTTGTGTCCTTCCTAATATACATTTACTATGCTCTTACTAGTGACAACTGGACACACTGGTACAAAAGAATTAGTGCCCGTTGATCCACTATATACAAATTGACAACCGGACCCTGACATTGTCCCCTCTTCTGTGTTACACATTATGCATTGAAATGTTCCGAACTATAAAATTTGGCCATCGGGGCCTTGCGTCCTCTGGAGAAACCTTGTGACCGTATTTTGGATCATCGCGTTGGCGGGTTGACGAAAATTCCAAGTCCTAGTCATTGTTTCTTGTTCTTCCCATCCCCATACTTATTTCCAGATATGAAACACCAAAGGTTTAATACTAGAATGACATCATGCAACAACCGTAAAAAATCGTCATTAATAAGAAAAATTCGAGACAACCAACCATCCCTAGAGAACTTGTCTATAAACATGCAAAGAAGATCTTTCTTAGTGAAAGCAAGTCCTGGACATCATTTATGTGTTCCATACTTGAACACATTTTCCATTGTGGGTTACTAGATTGACGACCTCAAAATTGTGTTTCAAATTGTTGGCGAGTTGCAAAGAGTGCCCAGAGTTCCGCAATATAAAATTTGTCCACAAGAATGTATAAAAACTCTTAATTATCTTCCCCCCCCCTCTATTATCCCTTTCTGGTTCTATATTTAGTCACAGCTATATGATCACGGCCTCATGGATTCGTAAATTGGAAACTCTTTATCTATATATTCACACCATGAGCTCGACCGACTGCGGTCCCTTTCGATACTTATCCAATTATGTAATCACTGGGTCTCGGGCTTCCGATATCCAACACCTATGTCCCTTGTTCCCTCATATACATCTTGCACCCAAAGAACTTTCATGATCTACAATTTATGCCTTTACTAGTGAGAACTCAGCAGGCGTTCGAAAGGATTTGCATTAATAAGAAAATAATAGATGTTCTTCTGTGAGATACTTAGTGTTTTTTTCGTTGTCTTCTTCCCGTGTATTATCACTTTCTAGTTATATACTTAGTCTCCTTTCTATGATCGTGGGTTCCAACATTGGCGTGTTGACATATCTTCATCTCCATATATATCCTCACATGAGGAATTCAACAGATCGCTGCTCCTTTTCATACTTAGTCAATTTTATGCCTGCAGTTGTCGGGTTGGTGCTTTTCAACTCTACTGCTTCTTGTTTCGTGATATACATTTTCCACTCAAAATTTTCATGATCTACAATTCCACCGCGGACTCCGTCCTTTTTCCCTTTTCTTCTTCCCTTTTATTATGGGACAATAAAGTATGGAAATGAGATTTTATAGAGCATGTACAAAGTCTGGATTCCATACATAGCCACTTTTTAGATTGCGGGTTCTTGGGAGGGAGAGCTCAAAATTGTCCTCCATTATTTTGTGCCCTGCAAATAGCACCCAAAATTCCACGATATAAAAATTGAATGCAGAATTACCAGAATTCCACATTCCATACGAATCCAACCGAACGATGTTCCTTTTCATACTTAGTCAATTTTATGCCTATGGTTGTCGGGTTGGTTCTTTCGAACTCTATTGCTTCTTGTTTCGTGATATACATTTTCCACTCAAAATTTCTGTGATCTACAATTCCATCGCAGACTCCTTCATCCTTTTCCCCTTTTTTTCTTCCTGTGTATTATGGGACTATAGAGTATGGACATAAGATTTTATAGAGCATGTATGAACTCCACATTCCATATGTAGAAACTTTTTGGATAGCGGTTTGTCAGGTGGGCAGGCTCAAAATTGGGCCTCCATTGTTCCGTGCCCTACAAATAGCACCTAGAATTTCACGATATACAAATTGACAAGCAGACCTGTAGGCTGGTTGGCTCAACATTGCACTTATTTTCAATACTAAATTATCTCTTACTAGTGACAACTAGACACACTGGTACTAAACAGTTGGCATCATACCCTCCACAATATAGAAATTGACTACCGGCTTCCGACATCGTTCGCTCTTCTGTGTCACATATTATGCATTCAAATGTTCTGATTGATACAATTTGAACGTTGGGGCCTCGCGTCTTCTAGAGAGACCTTGTCAGCCTGTTTTGAATCCTCATGTTGTCGGGTTCACGAAATTTCCAATTCTTGGATTCTGTTTTGGGTTGGTCCTTTCGAATTCTACTGGTTCTTCTTCCGTAATATACATCTTGCACTCTAAATTTCCATTCTCTACAATTCCACCATGCACTCATCCCTTTTCCCCTTTTCTTCTTCCCATGTGTTATCACCTTCTGGTTATATACTTAGTCACCTTTCTATGATCATGGGTACCAGTTTTTTCAAGATGACATATCTTCATTTCCATCTATATCCTCACATGATGAATCTGATCGACCGATGTTCCTTTCCATACTTAGCCAATTTTATGGCCGCGCCTGCCGGGTTGGCACTTTCAAACTCTGTTTCTTCTTGTTCTGTGACATACATCTTGAAATAAAAACTTTCATCATCTACAATTCGACCATGGATTCCTCGAACTCGCAAGCTTCATTCTACCATGGTTCAGAAATGTTTCAAAGTGTATGTCGCTACCTTCCATCCCTACTAACTTCCTGTCATTCCTAATATACATTGGTTGTGCTCTTACTAGTGAGAACTGAACACAATGGTATGAAATAGTTGGCATCCGACCCTCCGCAATATACAAATTGACTTCCGTGTTCACATCTTGTACTCAAAATTTCTGTGATCTACAATTCCACCACAGACTCCTTAGTCTTGTTTCCCTTTTCTTCTTCCCATGTATTATGTCTTTCTAGTTATATACTTAGTCATATTTCTATGATCTTGGGTTCCAGCAATAGCGGGCTGGCATATCTTTATCTCCATCTATATAATCACATAACGAATCCAATCAATCGTTGTTGCTTTCCATACTTAGCCAATTATATGGTCGCGGTTGTGAGGTTGGCAGTTTCAAACTCTATTTCTTCTTGTTCCATGATGTACATATTGCACTGAAAACTTATGTGATCTACAATTCCATCGTGACTCCTTCTGTAGCGCATCCTTTCAGCTACTAACCACTTTGTACATAACTCATACAGATGTTATACAATCCACATGCATTTAAACAAATAAACACATTTAAGTTCAGAGTAAAACATATTATCTACTGCTATATTTAACAATCCATAGCGTTTCATAATAATTCATATACATAGCGGAAATCATGATAACATAAATAGCACATTCTTGCAAAACATGATAAAGGAATAATTAGATACTTATCTTTTAACAGTGGTAGATTCCACCAACCAAGTGTAGGCCTTCCACAAACCTCCCATCCTTAGACCACACTGCTCATCAGCTCAGCAATGGGTCACCCCTGAGCTGGGACTAAGCTCCACCCCAAGGAAAGGAATCCTAGGCTAGGCTGAGGTTACAGGGAAAAACAACACATAAAAATCTGGAAGGATTCTTCCCAGGATGCCATCTTACGCCCAATACTATCAGACTCTCATTACCCACATGCCTGTTCCGCCTGGGAGTATACACCTTCACAAGCACAGTCCATCGGTGCTAACCTCCCTCTTTGGGTCTCAGCAACAGGCCAAATCAGGAAGTCTCAGAGCCTGAAGCTGGTGCTGGACACTCTCTGCAAGAAACCTCTTCCAACAACATCCACCTCCCTCACGTAGAGAGATATCACACACAGGCTCAATAAAAACTTGCACTGGCCATCAAGCCACGTATAGTCCAGCTCTGCGTGGTCACCATAGCCAACTGGAAATACAAACATGGCCTCTCAACAGGCTCAACAATGGCTCGAGGCCTCACAGTGATGATTCACAGGAATGCATGAGGAGTAATTCCTGCAGGGGTCGACATAGACTCCATGACTCAGAATGGAGGATGAGACCAGCTCTTCAGAAACAACACAGGATTTCTCACTGGTTCAACAATGGTGGAATGGTTTAGGGTCTTGGCTTCGGATTAGAGCATCCACACATAGGTTCCATCAGTAGGACAGAGGATGTGCACGGGCTATCAAAGACAATCTGATTTCACGACTCTCAGAACGCACGGGGTATTCTTGCAGAGGTTGGGTTGGTCGTACTGTTCAACGCCCTCTACATGCTCAGGTAGTCGGGTGGAATGGAGGAGGAACCCTTCTCATAGCTAACCCTGGCCATTTTATTCGCATGCATAAGGGTTGACACTTGTCACCCATGAAACTGCATGCATTCCACCAGCATGCGTCTCCTTTGCATGTTTCCCCCTTGCCAAAAACTTAGGATAAAACATAAAATGCACATGTCTTTTGGGATAATATAAAAATATTATTCCCAGGCTTAAGCCCCCTAGGCTTAGCCCCTAGGCTCAACACTTAGCCCCTTTTTCCACCTTCAACCCCTAATTCCTTGCCCACCTTATGGATTCTTAGTCCCCCTTCACTCATTCATCATGGTCGGTCTGCACATGGTGGTGTTTATATTTTATTAATTGTTCTACTTGATTACATATACAACAGCAGGCTCCTGACCTTCAACACTCAGGCTCCCTGGCCTAATCAAACACATAAGCCTCCAACTTATAAAAAACTTGGCTCACTAACCTATGAATCTTAATTACAATTCCTTTCAGAACATGGTTTACAATGGGGCTCGGCCTTGGGGACACTACAATCCCCCTCCCCTTATTTTTTCACTGTCCTCAGTGTAGCTTTACACAACATCTGCAAGCTTTTCAAAAAAAATCAAAAAGATGCGGGTACTCTGCCCGCATAACATCTTCTTGCTCCCATGTCGCATCCTCAGGACCGTACCAGGTCCACTGGACCTTTACAAGCTCTATAGATCGATTCCGGAGCTGTTTTCTTTTCCTGTCCAATATGCGCATAGGATGCACTTGCAGGACACCTTCTGGTTCCACCTAAATCACATTCCAATTGATAACATGATTAGCATCAGGTACATATTTCTTGAGCAGTGAAACATGAAACACATTATGTATAGTCATAGATGCAGGTAATGCAAGCATGTATGCAACCGACCCAATCCTTTCCAGGATCTCAAATGGCCCACAAAATCTTGCTGCCAACTTAGCGCAACTTCCCAACTTTAGGGAACTCCTGTTAGTTTTCACTTTCAGGAAAACATGGTCACCCACTTTGAATTCTCTATGGTTTATGTTACTATCAGCATAACTTTTCTACCTGTCCTGGGAAGCTTTTAGATTATGTTTAATTTTTATCATTTGATCTTCCATCTCTTTGAGCAGCTCAGGCCCAACTATTGCTATGTCAGCTGGATTATCCTAGCTCACTGGAGTGTTGCACTTTCTTCCATAAAGCGCTTCAAACGGGCTTATCTTCAATGATGCATGAAACCCATTATTGTAGGTGAATTCTACCAAATGCAGGTAGTCTTCCCACCTTGATGGTTTATCCATCACATACATTCTCAGCATATCTTCTATTACTCTGTTCACTCTCTATGTCTGTCCATCAGACTCGGGATGATATGCTATGCTAAAGTTCAGATTCATTCTGAATCCTTTGAACAGTCCTTTCCGTAAATTCGAAGTGAATTTCGAGTCTCTATCAGACACAATTGTCTTAGGAATTCTGTGCAAGCGTGCAACTTCTTTTAAGAAGATATCAACAACATGTGCTACCCTGTGGGTGGTTTTCAGTGGAATAAAATGGGAAGCTTTAGTAAGCTTGGCCACCACCACCATGATTGAATCATGTTGCTTGCTTGTTTTAGGTAGTCCGGTGATGAAATCCATTGTTACCACGTCCCATTTCCATTCAGGAATAGGTAAAGGCTGCAGCAACCCTGCTGGGTGTCTGTGCTTAGCCTTAACCTTTTGGCACTCCATACATCTGGTGATGTATTCCACGATTTATTTCTTCAAAACCGACCAAAAATAATGGCCTTTGACTGCTGCCATAGTCTTTTGATATCCAGGATGTCTAGCATAAGCCACATTATGCATCTCCTTTAGAATTTCTAGCTTCAATTCTCGGACATTGGGTACACACACTCTGTTTTTATACAGAAGTAATCCATCAGCTCCCAAGGTGTAACTTTCCTTGGGCTGCGGTTCTTCTCACTGTTGTAGCTTTGCTACAATACCTTTGTATTGCAAATCAGTATTTGCAGCTTCCAAAATTCTGTCTTTCATCTCAGTCTGGTACATGCTAATGGCTGTAGCATGTAATTCATGCACTTTTCTGCTAAGTGCATCAGCCACCCTATTTTATTTCCCTTTGATATGCTTGATATCAAAGTCATATTTGCACAGAAACTCTAGCCATCTGATTTTCATGTCATTTAAGGTCGACTGATCAAATAAATACTTCAGACCATTATGGTCTGTTCTCAACATGAATCTCTTGCCCATGAGGTAATGGCTCCATTTCCTTAAGGCATGTACGATTGTTGCCAACTCTAAATCGTGAGTGGCATAATTCTTCTCATGTTCCTTCAACTTTCGGGATTCATAACAAACTACAAATCCTTCTTGGCTGAGAACTCCTCCCAGCCCCTCCTTACACGCATATGTGCACACTACGTAATCCTTGTTTGGATCCGCAATCTTCAGGATTGGAGCACTAGTTAGCAACTGCTTCAATCGTTGGAAGCTTCTTTCACATTCTTCAATCCATTGGAACTTCTTCTCCTTCCTTTGCAAGGAAGTGATAGAATGAGCTATCCTTGAGAATCCAACTATAAACCTCCTATAGTAACCTGCCAGACCCATAAAATATCTAACTTCTGCCACATTCCTTGGCGCTGTCCATTCTCAAATTGCCTCTACCTTTTCAGGATCCACAGCAATCCCTTCTTCATATATAATGTGTCCCAAGTAATGGATCTACCTTTGGTAAAATGAGCACTTGCTCAGTTTTGCGTATAGATGGTGTTCTCTCAACACCTGCAACACCATTCTCATGTGTTGTTCATGTTCTTCCTTTGTCTTGTAATACACCAAGATATCATCCAGGAAGACTATGACAAACTTGTCCAAATAATTTCTAAACACTCCATTCATTAAGCACATGAAAACAGCAGGCGTGTTGGACAGTCCAAATGGCACCACCGTGAACTCATAATGACCGTACCTTGTTCTAAAGGTGGTCTTGCTGATGTCCTCATCCTTTATTCTCACTTGGTTATATCCTGATCAAAGATCTATTTTCGAAAATATTTTCACATCCTTCAACTGATCAAAAAGATCATCAATCCTTGGCAGAGGATACTTGTTCTTGACAGTGACCTTATTCAACTGCCGAAAATCAATGCACAGCCTCAACGTCCCATCTTTCTTCTTCACGAATAGGACTAGGGCTCCCCATGGTGACACACTGGGGTGAATGTAACCTTTCTTTAGTATCTCTTCAAGCTGCAATTGCAACTCTTTCAGCTCTGCTGTACTCATCCTATAAGGATCCTTCGAAACTGGAGCTATTCCAGGCATCAAATTTATAGAAAAACCGATGTCCCTCTTTGGAGGTAGTCTGAGTACCTCCTGAAATACATCCTTGAACTCTTTGAGTACCTCATGATCTTCTAGATTCAATACTACATATTGGAATGCTTCTTCCACTCGAGCTACATATAATTGACAGCCTTTCCGGTAACATTTCTTCAGCTGCATGGCTGAGATTTCCCTAACAGCCACGGCTCTGGGAATTCCTTGGACTGTTACCTAATTTTCCTCCTCATTCAGACACGTGAACCTATTGTTATGGAAATATAGAAGGGCATGATGCTAGTCCAACCAGTCCATCCCAATTAAGCAATCATATGAGCCTAAAAGCAGAATGTTCAATTCAGCCTTAGTGCTCACTCCTTTCATGTCCACTGAACAGGACTTAACCAATTCAGTGACCTTCCTCTTGGTCCCTGTGGCCAAATGCACTAACCAAGACTTCTCATGTTTTCTTCTCATTAGATGCAAACTATCCACCACTCTAGGATCTACATAACTATGGATAGCCCCCGAATCAATCAAAATAACAAGTGGTCGGTTGTTGATCGTACCTTCCACTTCAATCATGTGCGATTGAAATTCTTCTTGCTTGTTGTCTAGGGCTGCGTAGATCCTCGACATTCTTCTGCCCATATCCTCCACTTTTTTAGCTTGTTGAAAAGTATGTACAGTTCTCGCTTTACCATTTTTATGGGGACAATCTCTGTACTTGTGGTTTCCTTGACAGCCCCAACACTGAATGGGCGTCTGTCTCTGTCTTTGTGCTCCCTCTTCATTCATTCTCAGCTCTCTAACCAATGGTTGTCCCTGAAGACTATTTATGAAAAAGGAAGGCTTGTTTCCCTTCTACCTCTGTTCCTTCTTAAACTTCCTCTGATCATTCCAAACCTTCTGAAGGATGGGCCTTTCTCCCTACTGTTCATACAAGAATTTCTCCTTTCTTAATGTTTCTTCCATGGTCTCAGGATCATCATATTGAATCTTGTCACTCATGGAAGGTGGCAGTCCACTCAGATACCTCTGAATCTTGACAGCCTCATCTTTGATGAATGGAACATACTTCAGTAGTTCTAGGAAACTTCGTTCATACTCATCAATAGTCATGTTGCCTAGCTTGAGTTTGAAGAACTCCTTCATCTTTCTATCATAGTATCTTTTAGTCAGGTATTTATTCTCGAAATACCTCTTAAATTCCTTCCACGTGACCTCTTTCTCTCTGATGTGTTGCACCTGCACAAACTGATCCCACCACATGGATGCTTTTCCTTTCAGTTGGTACATTGCAATTCTTCCTTCTGCATGGGAGAAATAATTCTACAGTTGGAAGTACTTATTCATGCCAAGTAACCAGGTCTCGGAATCTTCCTCCTTCTTATGTTCTCCATCGAATGTTAGAGGCTTAATCTTGTTCATCTCTTCTTTCAATTCCTCCTTTCCAGATTTTCGATGTTTTCTAGTAGGGGATGGGCTTGAACTACTGTGTGTCTTCCGGTCAAAATGTCTTTCGGAGCGACTAAGATGTCAGCTACCACTCCTCAACCTACTTCTTCTCCCATGGGTTATGTGACTCTCTGTCATACTTGAGTCTCTTCCCTTATCGAGTTTCTTCTCTATTCTTTCCAAGCTCTTCAAAAATTTTAAGTTTAGCTCACCCTGTCGATCCCTGACTTTCATAAGATTTCGGCTATTAGCTCGGCGAGCCTTGGCCTCTCTTTGCAATCCTTCAATGATTTTCATTATGTGTCCTTCCTTATCCTTTTCTTTTCCGTGCCCATTGGAGTTCAATCCTTCCACTCCCATATTGACATCCTTTCCTTCCCGTTTGTCTTCTATTTCGAGGGTAATCTGTACCTTTCCCCACTCCATACTCGGCGTTGTTTAACTGGAATCCTGAGCTTCGTTGAACTCTGCACATGCACTGTGCAATTAAATTCAAAGTTTGTCAGACCATTAAACCTTTAGGAACAATCTTCAACATTTATAAGCTAGTATGAACAAAACAAATGACATTTCGATTCAAATAAGTTTTTCGAGCTCCCGTTCGGTTCTGCAATTTTCGGGTTTTTGAAACTTTCATTTTTGGCACTTCGGGATTTCAGGACTTCGGGTTTTGGGGTTTCGGTCCATGAGGCTTTCAAACTTGCTTTCCTTTCCAAACCCCGACTTTCGAAATTCTGACTTACTTTATCCTCCGGGCCCACATAGCACAGTGGTCACCCACAACCATGGTGGCACGTGGCACGTTCATGGGGGTCCACGTCGCTTTCAACGATGTCATCGGGTCCCACCTCTCTCACTTCTCTTCTTGACCCACTGGCATGTGGTACATCTCCATGTGTCCACGTCCATTCATAGAAAATCCAACGACCAGATCTTTTCTCAGATCTACGGTGCCGATCCTTTCGACGTTTCGGGGTTTTGGGTGTCGAAGGTTCGTGCATCCACACATCTTGAACTTCCATTTGCCGAAATCCCGAAATCCCTGTCTACTAACTTACTTGATCCAACACTTTGTCACGCACCCATTACCAATTCAGAATTTTTGTTGATTTCCACAGACTCAGAGCCCCAAAATATCTATGGAGGCCTAGCGTAAGCTAGCTCTTCCTCTGTCGGCTCCCATGTGATTGTGGGTCATGATCACAGTTCAATAACATAGTGCTTCTTTATATTTCATGCCTCGGCTTAAATACGACATCTCTTCCTCACATCGGACGGTCGCTACAGACCCGGAGATTCCCCGAAGGAATCTCGTTCGTTCATCGGGACTTAGCCACATGCTAACATCTCAACATTATGGATCGGGATTTATCAAGGCGAGAGCCCGAGTTCTTGTCAACGGAACTCCCGAATCCCCTGTCCCCAATTTCCCAAAACGGGTAATCTCTCGACACGTGGCCTTCTCAAATCGGATGATCCACAATTTCTCTGGGGTTTCCACCATGGAAAGTCTCGATCCCTTGTTACCAAGACTCCCGATATCGCGATTCTCGATTTCCTGAAATGGGAAATCTCACGACACGTGGTCCCTGACATTCAGACGGTCTAGATCTATTCGGTGCTTTCACCCCTATTCACTAGGGTTTTAACTCTCAAATATCTCCTGACAGATCCAACAACTGTCGGGTTTTCCAGCTGAGATTTGACGGCTCAGACGGTTCCTAACTAACTCAGAATTTTGCATATCGCAATTTCCATACTCATGTGCAATTCCAAAGGGCTTTAAACCCCGTGCACACTTTCTAGATCTAACGGTCATGAGGGCTCACCTTCCCTCCCAAACAGATCCTAAAGCTCCTACACTTCCGGTGTGGAGTTCTCTCTCCCTGTGGACTTATACCACACTAGCTGTAGTTTCATAATGTCGCTATACCTCCTGAGCTTTAAAAAAAACTCATCAAGTAACTCCTTGACACTTTGGAGCAAACCAGGGTTCGAAATTGGCCTTCCAGACCAAGTTTCCCCTCGCATTCTTGGTTCAAAGACTGCTCCACTGGCCCATCTAGGCTCAGTGTCGAAACCTTGGCTCTAATACCAAATTGTAGCACACCCTTTCAGCTACTAACCACTTTGTACATAACTCATACAGATGTTATACAATCCACATGCATTTAAACAAATAAACACATTTAAGTTCAGAGTAAAACATATTATCTACTGCTATATTTAAAAATCCATAGTGTTTCATAATAATTCATATACACAACGGAAATCATGATAACATAAACACCATAGTCCTGCAAAACATGATTAAGGCATAATTAGATACTTATCTTTTAACAGTGGTAGATTCCACCAACCAAGTGCAGGCCTTCCACGAACCTCCCAGCCTTAGACCACACTACTCATCAGCTCAGCAATGGGTCACCCCCGAGCTGGGACTAAGATCCACCCCAAGGAAAGGAATCCTAGGCTAGGCTGAGGTTATAGGGAAAAACAACACATAAAAATCTGGAAGGATTCTTCCTAGGATGCCATCTTACGCCCACTACTATCAGACTCTCATTCCCCACATGCCTGTTCCGCCCGGGAGTATACACCTTCACAAGCACAGTCCATCGATGCTAACCTCCCTTTCTGGGTCTCAGCAATAGGCCGGATTAGGAAGTCTCAGAGCTTGAAGCTGGTGCTGGGCACTCTCTAGAAGAAACCTCTTCCAACAACATCCACCTCCCTCACGTAGAGAGAGATCACACACAGGCTCAATCACAACTTGCACTGGCCATCAAGCCACGTATAGTCCAGCTTTGCGTGGTCACCATAGCCAACTAGAAATACAAACACAGCCTCTCAACAGGCTCAACAATGGCTCGAGGCCTCACAGTGATGATTCACAGGAATGCATGAGGAGTAATTCCCGCAGGGGTCGACACAGACACCATGACTCAAAATGGAGGATGAGACTGGCTCTTCAGAAAAAACACAGGCTTTCTCACTGGTTCAACAATGGTAGAATGGTTCAGGGTCTCGGCTTCAGAACAGAGCATCAGTGCATATCTTCCATCAGTAGGACAGAGGATGTGCACGGACTGTCAAAGGCAATCCAGTTTCACAACTCTCAGAACGCACGGGATATTCTTGCGGAGGTTGGGTTGGTCATACTGTTCAACACCCTCTACACACTTAGGTAGTCGGGTGGAATGGAGGAGGAACCCTTCTCACGGCTCACCCTGGCCTTTTTATTTACATGCATCAGGGTTGACACTTCTCACCCATGAAACTGCATGTGTTCCACCAGCATGTGTCTCCTTTGCATGTTTCCCCCTTGCCAAAAACTTAAGATAAAACATAAAATGCACATGTCTGTTGCGTTAATATTAAAATATTATTCCCAGGCTTAAGACCCCTAGACTTAGTCCCTAGGCTCAACACTTAGCCCCTTTTCCCACCTTTATCCCCTAATTCCTTGCCCACCTTATGGATGCTTAGTCCCCCTTCACTCATTCATCGTGGTCGGTCTGCACATTGCAATGTTTATATTTTATTAATTGTTATGCTTGATTACATATACAACAACAGGCTCATGGCCTTCAACACTCAGGCTCCCTAGCCTAATCAAACACATAAGCCTCCAACTTATAAAAAACTTGGCTCACCAGCCTATGAATCATAATTACAATTCCTTTCAGAACATGGTTTACAACAGGGCTCAGCCTTGGGGACACTACACCTTCAAAGTATCTGTTGCTGCCTTCCATCCCCACTAACCCCTTATCCTTCCTAATATATTTTGGTTATGCTCTTACTAGTGACAACTGCACACACTGATACAAAACAGTTCGCATCCACCCCTCTGCAATATACAAATTGACTACTGGGTTCTGACATCATCCCCTCTTCCGTGTTATAGATTATGCATAGAAATGTTCTATTAGCTTCAGAAGTCACCACTGGATTGCAACAGAGGTAATCCCAACGCCCGTCAGGTTTTAGGTGGATGTTGGTTTAAATGGTGGTGGTCAATGGACAAAACTCAACACTAGAATGATGCTACAACATAGATCTGGACAAGAAATGCACAGGGAAGTGAGGGCCACATTAATTCAGCCAGTGAGTTGAGTTTTAAAGTGAGTAGAGGGAAGACTTGAGGAGAAGACAAACAAAACTGCTATGGGCATCCGGCTCTCCAACAACTTTGAGGGGAAAAACTCAGGCTCGATGATGTTCTTGAAACCAAATTTCAAACACTGAAATGTGTCTACAAAGGACACAATTACAGCTGCAGTATGATCAAACCTCCATCATCCTACAACTGCAACAGATCAATTGGATCCTCCAATTCTGAGCCATTCCATGTGAGAGGGAAAAATATAACAAGGGGAGTTGATTAAAACTGGTCACTATGCTAGTATAATCAAAACTACATTACAACAGCATAACAACCCTTGAATGGATCCTCCAATTCCGAGTGTCTTAACACAATGTTTATAGAGAGATGGAAACAAGCTGACTTCTATTAAAACAACTCTGGTGTTAAAACATATTACAAAATGGGAGCTTTGCTTAACCAAAGACCACTACAAAATGACAGAACCCCATACATATACTCAGAAAATTTGTAATCAACAGCAGAGGTGTGCTCGATTTTCCATGGTGCAACGTCTTCTCAGTTAGATTGGGCTGAAACTCCTTTGTCAGACGTAGCCTTAACTCGGCATGGGCTTCACAAGAAATTTTATGACAGGGCAACCTTGGGCAGAATTCTCTACCTTTTGGCCAGTCCTTTCTGGATTTTGATTCATGGCTGAGATGAAGATTCAACTACCAGCACCCACCTCCATTAATTTCTTCGTTGGGATCAGAGGAGGCCGAGATGATTTGGCACCTAGAGAACATGGTCACCCCTTCTCTGTGGCTAACCGGCATTTTGGCCCTTTTCACGACTCTTTCTGCTACTCCACCTGACCTCGGGCTAAGACCATGGGACAAAAATAACCTTCCAAGGTGTTTCGGGACTTCTTCTTTCGAGGATTTTTACTCCCCCTGCCTTCAAATTTCTCGGTGCCCAAACTCATGAAACAACCCTCTATAGCATTTTGGGGATTCTCCCACTGGGAGTTCTCATTCCTCTTCCTCCAAAATCCCTAACACTAGATCCTACGAAGTGCTCAAATACTGCCACCTGTCCCCAAGGTTCGACGATCCAAATCTTCTTTCATCGGATGGCCACGATCACTTGTCGCTCAATCAATGCTTAAACTCAATTAGCCCCTACTTTCCAGCCCTGATACCTTGTGATCGGGCACAAGGACCATGGGACCAACCCAATGGCATTTTTTCATTTCACGTTTCGTCGATTCCTAATGCAATGGAGGAGCGACCCCCGGTAACAGTCAAAATCATGACGAGGCATAATAACATGCCATGCGTCTATTTCTTTAATGACCCAGATAGGCATGAATATCACTTCAATATGGGTCCACCATGGCCATGCAACCCTCATCTTCATTGGCCCACTCCTTTCAATATGACCATGGGCTATGACCATGGGCTAGGCTCCCGAGGCTTTGCATTTTGGGGCGTAAGGCTGTGGATGCCCTTACTAATGGAAGCCCTGAAATGTTGACTCTCAGGATCGCACAATCGGCTACCACTTCTCCCGCGCCTGGATTGAATGACACAAATTAAATTGTGACTTTGGCCATAAGGGACGAGCCCTAACACTAAACCTTGGACAACTCCATGGCCCCGGTTTACTCAATGATTGTCGATCTACCTCGATGATAGATCCTCGCCGCTAAAACCAGTCTTTTCCCACTCACTTGATCTGTGTCACTAGACTGAGCTCCTCGAGTACTAATTTTTTTTCCATGTTGCTCTTGGGCTCTTCTTGTGAAAATTGTGAACCTGGACACCCTTTTTCTCGTGGCAAGAATTGATGATAACATGTTCTGAACAATACAATTTGACCGTGGGGACCTCACGTCTTCTGGGGAGACCTTGTCAACCTATTTTGGATCCTTGTGTTGACGAGTTCATGAAATCTCCAATTCTTAGTCACTGTTTCAAGCTGGCGCATTCAAACTCTGTTTCTTCTTGTTTCGTGATATACATATTGCACTCAAAATTTTCGTGACCTACAATTCCACCACAGACTCCTTAAGTCCTTTTTCCCTTTCCTTCTTCCGATGTATTATCTCTTTGTGGTTATATACTTCGTCGCTTTTCTATGATGGCAGGTTCTAGCGTTGGCAAGCTGACATATATTCATCTCCATCTATATCCTCACATGACTAATCTGACTGACCGTTGTTCCTTTCCATACTTAGCCAATTTTATCGCTACACTTGCCAAGTTGGCGCTTTCAAACTCTGCTGCTTCTTGTTCCGTGATATACATATTGCACTAAAAAATTTTGTGATTTACAATTCCATCGCAAAATCTTTAGTCCTTTTTCCCTTTTCTTCTTCCCATGTATTATCGCTTTGTGGTTATATACTTAGTCACTTTTCTATGATCGCGGGTTCCAGTGTTGGTGGGCTGACATATCTTCATCTCCATCTATATCCTCACATGATGAATTTGACCGACCATTGTTCCTTTCCATACTTATCCAATTTTATGGCCGTGTTTGTCATGTTGACACTTTCCAACTCTATTGCTTCTTGTTTCATGCTATACATCGTGCACTCAAAACTTTCGTCATCTACAATTCCATCATGGACACCTTGAACTCACAAGATTCACTCTACCACGACTCAGAAATGTTTCAAAGTATCTGTCGTTGCCTTCCATCCCCACTAACTTCCTGTCCTTCCTGATATACATTATTTATGATCTTACTAGTGATATACAAATTTCCCTCTGGACTGTCCTACCATACCATCTTCAGTGTTATGCGTATTGCACTCAAAAACTTCTGAGACATACAATTTGACCCTTACGCCCTCACCTCCAACTGTTGTACCTTTTAACCCTATTTTGAAGCTGCTTTTCTGTACCTATGACCTCCATACTTTCTTAGTATGCAATTAGAAACCTTTCATGGTAATAACTGACCATGCAGGAACTGTCAACATTGTCATTAATGATCAAAACGCTCGAGGAGATCTCCCATTATTATGCGTTAAACCAAGATTTGTAGAGAGTTATTTTGTCCCTTCCGATTGTTCATCGTGAACATGTGTCATCGTGTTGGCCCACTCAAGAAATATACAATGCTTAACCACTCATTTATATATCTTCCATTTCACATTTCTATGTATGCAATTACTAGTGTTTAATGATAACAACGCATCATGCAACAACTGTCCAAATTGTCATTAATGAACGAAAGTCTCGAAGAGATCTCCCATTCACATGCATTGGACCAAGATTTTTGTAGGGTTATATTATCCCTTCCAACTTTTCATTTCATTCATTGTCTAGAGAAAAAAAACATTGTTGAAGACTTATGGCAGCAGGTCGACAACAGTTTTGTAGAGATACAGTAAATATCTTCGAACATCAGGACCAGAACTTCCAGTGGTCTAGGACATATTTTTACTATTCATCCCATTCCTCCCAGAATGAAGTGATTTGGACCTTTGGAATCACTTGTGCAGGTTGCGTCCCTGAGGTTTTTGACCGTAAGGATGTGGTCTCTTGGTGCGTCGAAAAATATATTCCAAGCCAAAGAATTGCTCCACTGCACGACCATTCTCATGTTTCTTTGTCGCCTCAGGTATTCCGCAAGATGTTAAAATTGTCGGAGACAACATTAAAGTTCAAAGGACAAGACTGCAAGAAGTTCCTAGAAAAACATGATAACGGGTTGTACATCTTGGTCGAGTTCCTCGAAGACCCGACAATAGTTCCTCAAGATATCAGGCAAGTTCCTTTAGAAATCTATTCTGGGAAATTTCTTGGTTGTTTACAAGAATAACGGGATAGGCATCCATGGCAAGCATTTCCGATATAATTATTTATATTTTGTACTTCACAGTTAAGGAACAATTCATTTTCGATTGGGGGAAGATAATTTCCATTGAGGTCTATTCCTAGTTGTCACTATTCAAAGAATCAAATAAATTTTATATGTCATCCTACTTGATTTTCGCAATAGTTCATTGTTGTCCATTTCCAAAACTTTCTCTTTCCAACAAAATAAACTGTGGATTCGACCCAGTAACATTCTAGTACCAGGACCTGTGGAGGCACAAGGCCTCCCATTGTTTTTATGAAGTTTTTAATGGCTTTGTCTTAGTTTTCAAAGATTTGTTGTTACAGAAGGATGCTCCCCAGATGTCTGTCCAGGCAACCAAGTTTTTGAATATGAAGGGCACACTTGAACAAAAGGAAAATCACATTGTACTCATGGTCTTTGGCTCTAAGGAAAATCTTTCTTTCCGTCTGTTGGGGCTCAGAAATGTCCTATTTTAAGCCATCTTTCCCTTCATCATTCTCCACATTTCATCTCCCCATTAACCTTTCACGATATCATTTCATAAATGTACTTGGGTTTCACCTTATTATTTTCCACTTTATTCATTTTAGTATTAAAAAGGGAATTTGTGATTACATGTTAGAAAATTGACATGTTTTCATATATATCTCAAAAATGTGTGATCTTTGTAATGTGTAGGAATACGAGAAAGATTAATTCAAAAGGACTTCTTGAATACTTCCTCCACCATTTCAATATTTGAGGAGATAATTCAAGCTCATTCCAAGGAGAAGATCATGGAGATTTGGTTGGAATATCTTATCCAAGATATATGAGAGATATGTGTGAGGATTTGAAGGGATTATATTTTGTAATAATGGGAAATAGGTTGAGAGAAAAGTGGATATGTAATAATGAGATGGTTATCTTATCTTCAAGGCTCTCATGTATAAAAAAGAGTGCTCTCTCTTCATGGGGATTCAAGTAGAAGAGGAATTATCATGCAATTAGATTATTTAATTAGAATTAGAGTAGTCATTAATGGTGGTCATTAGGATTCGAAAGAGAAAGGGATTCTTAGCTTTGATTCATGGTTTTGGTTTTCATGCTTTCATTATTCTGTTATGAAGATTGATTTGATTATTGAATGTAAGATTGCTTCATTGGTGAGAGATCTCATATGTTGTTATGTCATTCAACTCTTCACTTGTTGTATCTTCTTTTCCTTCATGTAGTTCTCCATTTCTAGATTAATTTCATTTACGCAATTTCCCATTCCTAGATTAATTTCATTTATGCAACTAGATTAATTCAATTCCAAGTCGTGTGTTAGATTAATTATTTTATTTCAGTCGTGTGTTAGATTAATGATTCTATTTCAGTTGTAGCTTAAACATTAGATTATATTAGTTTTGCTTCAATATTGCATGCACTTTGCATGTGCTTTGTCAGTTTACGAACCCTAGGTTGAAAAATTAGATAGTTGGGAAAGTACTAAAACTCAATTAATACAACATTAGTTTGGCCTAATATAATGACTATCGTTCCCTTGTCACGGTTGTTGTTCCTTTTGTTGTTCATTTGAACATAACAATTGTTGTTCATTTTGTTACGATTGTTGTTCCTTTCCAGTGGTTGCATCTCTGGAGGACAGGTATTGAAAACAAAAGGTAAGAACCTATGTAGGCGACAAGTAAAACGCTTGTGCCAGCGCCTACCTTTGGATGATGCATAGAGTTTATATTTTAGGACATCTTTAGAGCCCAACACCTTCCATGCAACATCATGGAAAAGATGTTTGTTGCAGAAATAGTAAGGCAATACAACCATTGGTTGCATTTTTTCCATGACAAGAAAAAAAACAGTTCATTCCTCTGCCCTGGAAAGTCGAAGTCTTCATGTGTAGAAACATCAACAAGATTGATGAATTGTCTGGCCATTTCAAGAAATCGAACCTAACGTATGTTGAAAGGATAAAAGGGTTCAACCCTAATGGGATTATTCAAGAACATTTACTGGAAGTTGTCTTTAACAACGCTTTTTTCCATAGCCACCTGACCAAAGATAGGGATAGTGACGAAAACAATGTTGCTTCTGGCAACTGCGACGTAGAGAATTTTCAAAGCGCGACTAAATTATACAGACAACAGGGAAAAGTATCCAGTGAGAAGAGTTCCCAGTCCCCCGCTAGCACTCCCAAGAGCACGACATCATGAAGCATCACTTCAATGACCCATCCCAGTAAGAAAGCAACCCAAAAATCTTCGAATGGAGGAGGATATAAGAACCCTCCTCGCATAAAAATTGATAGTTCTCACAAAATTCCACCGATGAAGAAGAGAAAAAACAATGCAGGGTAGGCGTATGAACCCGAAATTGAAAGTGAATAGGTGCAACTTGAAATTGAAACTGAGCACATGCACAAAATTGGGTCGTCCGTAGTGGAAATAGCTGAGACCAAAATATTTGACGAAGATGAATCCTTTGTATTCCAGAGCATTTTTTTTGACAACCAATCTAAAAGTATGGTCATTGAAAAGAGAGATGTAACAAACAAGAAAGGAAAATATTGCACAAAGATTAAATTTAGGTAAATGAAGTTGTCCCAAATCTCCCTATTTAAGCAAGTAACCGGTGATCCTCTTCATGATTCCATTGGAGGAATTGAAGCGGAAAATTCTAGAGTGAAAGCATGCCTCAATGAATTTGAGCAGGCTTTCATTGCAACCCTGGAATTTTCCAGTCCTTTAGCAAAAAACGTGTTTTCTACCACTACAGTCAAGATGAAAGTATCCTATATCCTCCTTGCATTGTATAGATACCTTGTAGAGAATACCATCAACAAAATAATGCAGCTAGTTACTGAAGCCCGAGAAACATCGCAAAATTTAGTTTCCTTCGGAGAGAAGGAAAATGATTTTCTTGAACATTTGGAGGTGAATTTAAAAAATGATCAATGTTTCTGTGAAGAGGTACTGACCCTTTTTTCCAACCATGTCGTCAACACATCGGAACTGAAAAGAAGACAAGAGAAAATCCCCTCCCCAAAGTGGACCAAAAAAGTAAAAGAATGCTAGCAAAAGAAAGTTAAGAACCTGGAGCTCATTTTCGAATCATGTAAACAAGCCATATGAGAAAAGGAAGATTTTTTCACAAGCCTGATCCAAATAAACTTAGCGGGAAGTACCAACAAGGTTCAATACCCAAACTTAATTCTCAAATCCTTGTCAATCACCAAAGAAGCCTTTCATGAACAACTTGATATTTTAAAGGGGTTTCCTTTCAAAAAGTTTTATGACATAGTTGAACATCGTGTAGATGAGCGTGAGCGCTGGGTACTGGACTATGCGGCATACAATGAAGAAATTGAACAGAGTCTGCATAGTATTTCAATGGATATAAGCAAATTAGAAAATGACCTTTACGACATAGAAATCTAGGATGAAATCAACATGGCCCCCATGAGAAGCTACATTGAAGAATGGTTCCAACAGAGAATGGACAACCTCGTCCAGAAAGGGAAACAACTGGTCGACAAGACTCCACTGACCATCGACAACGACAACAAAAACACATCGGATTCATAGTAAGTCTATACTGGCATCTTGTTTTCTTTATCAATCCAATTTAAGTCTATACTATCATTGTGTTTTTGTTATCAATCTAGTTATTACCTCTTTAAATAGAAAATTGTAACCAAAGACTCATAACTTCCAATTTCTTCTTTCCAGGTCTTCCTCTCTACCGTCACACACTTCTTCTTTCAACATTCCTAATTCTTGTACTTATTTCATTTTATGGTCTGCAGAAGCCCCAATCCCAACATATATGACAAACGCATTTAAATTTCCATAAATATGTAACAGACATTATTAATTTTTGATAAATTTCAAAGAAAACTGATTAAGAATGCCTTTATTGTATGCTAAATTTTGGGTGTCCGGGAACCTTTGTTGTTTGTTCCAAAGAAAACTAATTCGGGAATGCTACATTTTTTGTGTCCTATAGTATGCTATTTTTTTTTTGTTTGGGAACCTTTGTTGATATAACAGACGTTACTACTTTCAAAGAAAACTAATTTGATAATGCCTTTGTTGCATGACGTTGTTACTATTCTATTTTTTTAAAGAAAACTAATTTGGAAATTCTATTTTTTTGTGTTTTTGTCCACGAACCTATGTAACAGACATTATTAGTATTCTATTGTGTGCTACATTTTTTTTTCCATGAACATTTTAAATGTTCTTGTAACAAGCGTTCTTACTATGAACCTTATTATTATTTTACACTATTTTTTTTTCCAGGCTCCTTTTAAATCTTTCCTATACTATCAAACTTAGATACTAGGAACCTTTGTTGATGTACCAGACATTAATACCTTTTGATAAATTTCAAATTAAACTAATTCGGGAATACTAAAGTCTGCATGGATACCACATGTACTTCAACTTGCTACACATGTGTCTGTACTTGGTCACATTTATTCCCATTCCAACCTGGCAGGGACTACGCTGCCATGCAACACTTGTTCATCTAGTTCCACTTAAGATTAATAATGTTCAAATAATATAAAATAAAGTTACTTAAAATGACTTCAATTAAATAGTTTTTCATAAATCTTTAGAATCTTAAATTGAATTGAAGTCATTTNTTTTTCTATCCATATATATATATATATATATATATATATATATATATATATAATCTTTGGACTTGGGCATTTTTTACTTGTACATTTTTTTACAAAGTTGTTTTAGAAGACTATTATCACACCAATTTCACCCACCTATGACATTTAAGTGATTTTCGTTGGAATGGTCACAAACTAGCATTAACCTTAACCTTGTGCAATACATTAAAATGCATGATCTATAGGCTAATTACATGCAATAATCGATGCCAATCAAATTTCAAGTTAACGATTTGAATGAGTGTGCAACCTATTCCTTAATAGTTGGGCTATCACACCATAGTTACTTTGATACCTATACAACCCCTAAAGTAGTATGATTTGAGCAATTACATGGCCATTAATTCCTTTGGTCAACTCAAAGGATTTGTCAGTGAGTGTATAACCATGTTAGTTATCAATGTAAGGGTACTTGGATTTCCTTGGAGTTTAATTAGTGACATGTGTTATAGAAAGATTTTCCCCACCATTACTATCTTGCACATAGGGCCCTTTTCCATTTCCCTATGCAGACTTGTCATCCCTTTTTGATGAATCCATAGACAAAAATACACATTTTTTCACATGTACACGCCCTATCCGCTATACAACATGTGTATACGTAGGTTGCTCCACTACAACCCGTGCACATCGGGATTTGTACCAAAAAATACAAAATGGAGTCGGGTTTCCATGTCACCATAGGGGATCTCCAATCCTTAGCCTTCCACATACTGGAAACATTCTGACTCATCCCTTCAGTTACATTTTGAAGACTATAAAAGCACAATTCTGAGCTATAGAAAAGAGGAGAAAGAATTCAACTTTGAGTGCAAAGTTACTCTAGAGAAATTACTTCATATTGAGTCTGCATCCCTTTGTCCTTCAATTCTAAACACAATGTTCAATCCCCAATATCTTTCCCTATTGTTGAGAGAACCTCATTGTCTCTCTCCTATGAGCTTGCCTTTGGTGGAGGATTGAAGTGGTGGAGACCCAGTTGGAAGGAACTTGGTTTCTTGGTTTCGAACCGTACCGACACCGAAGTCTGTAATGTTGTCACTTTTGTTGATCAATTATTAATAGAAATACTCCTTTCCCATCCTATTGGTATCGTGCAAATATATGATTATCATCCATGGACATGTTTGTAATGTTTATTAAGGGATTATGTTATCTAATATGCTAACCCCTTTATACTATCACCATGTACTTTCTATGCTCCTTTGTTAAGAACTTATTGTAGGTATAAATCTTTGGGTCAAAGTGCTCAACGGTGGAACATCATCGAATGTTGGATCGAGGTAGGACTCTTTATTATATTGCACATTAGTTTATATAACATATAATGGAATTGAGTTGATTTTTGCAGTCATACCTGTCTGTTGTGGTTTACCCTTGTCCATAGATATTTTTTCCCTCGTAACAGAATTGGCGAATCCACTAGGGAGAGATCTTCCTTCTAAGGGTTGAAGTACTTTTTCTTCTTGGATTTCTCTTTATCCTTTGTGTTTCTTGTCGTATCATTGCTTGACAGATTATGTTCACTCTAGGTTTGAGTTTTTAGCCTTTTTACCCTTTCCTGGCCTTGTTTTCAAGCTTCTATGCGCCCTATTGCCTTGACAATCACGTACACACACATGTTGTCTCACTGCTAGATGTGTGTATATGCCATGTTTCCCTGAACAATCATGTATACCACTTTCCCTTGCTTGTTTTCATGGTTTAGTGACTGCTGGGTGAGATTTGATGATTGTGGAGCCTTCTTAGGTCTCTGTAGTGCATGTTGAGCTTCTCTGGGTTGACAGGAAACCTGTTGGGAGTTGAATTTTTGGGTGTAGTATTTCTCATTGTTTTTCATTTTTGGTTTTTCCTTGAACCCTGGGTTGTTTGCTTGGCTGCTTGATATTCTGCTTGAAGTTATTTTGGTTATACATAGTAGAATTTGTATATCAGGTTGCTTTTCAGTCCATGCATTTTCTCTCTAATATATTGAAAATACAAAAAAATAGGCATTTTTCATTGGTTAGCATTTTTGTCTTTGAACCTTTATCATTATCTTAGTGCATTTAGCGAAAGATTGAATTTTACTTCTGAATTGTAGAGTTGAGATTGAAAATTGCACTATTTTTATTAACATATCATTCATTGAAAAGTTAAAGATAGACTTTGCATTATATTCATATTTATCTTCTTGCAGAGTCATAACATCACGATTTTCGCTTCCATACCCTTTTGAGTAATCACGACCAATAAAATTTACGCTTTAAACTAAAATTGATTAGTCACGATTTTATTTTTAGGGTGCATAAACTAGTCTAGGATTTAGTGCCTTGGAATAGGATTTTGTGAGTAAACTTCTCCAAGGAAATAAAATCAACATATGTGTCTAAGATAGGGAGTTGAGAAGTCCATTGTATAATTGGTAAGATTAGGAGGCTTCACTCACACCGGAGTTAATCACGAGGTCATGTGAAGTTATTTGAAAGGATAACCCCTGGATACCCACCTAGCGTCAGAGATATTTCTGTGGATTTATTCGTATTTGGGGATATTGCTAGTACCCATACCTTTGTGAGAGGCGGTGATTTCAAGGTTTTGGGCTTTGCTACCCTACCCATACGGTGATCCGGACTTACGACTGCTTGCATGTGCATCAATTATAAAGTGGTTTAT
This sequence comes from Picea engelmannii, assembly GCA_009831015.1. Lineage (NCBI taxonomy): Eukaryota > Viridiplantae > Streptophyta > Pinopsida > Pinales > Pinaceae > Picea > Picea engelmannii. The sequence goes on from ML821335.1 coordinate 59,521, forward strand.
TAGTTGCTTGACTTAGGTATCTCATAGGTTACTTAGAGGGGTTATTTTTCTTGTACCCTGGGTCAGATAGGGGTCATAAAACACACAATCTTTATGGAGGATTACCTCTCTAGGGGGATTTGACATACTAGTTGTTAAGCCCACGAGGGCCCCTATAATTGATTATGTTACCTCCAAACTTTATTAGGGAGTCTCATATCCCTCTTGAACGAGACATACCTTCTTTAGTGAGGGAGGCTACTCAGCCACTTTAGCCCATTTGCATGCATATTGGCCATTTGAATTTTTGGTATTCTCTTTGAATACTAGTGGGCCTTAGGATATATTTTTATTTTGTAGAGTCATAAGTCATTGTTGAGTTAGACCAGCTTCCCCGCCGATCCCGTCGATTGTTATAGTTACCACTAGATTTCGGGTTCTTGCCTTCTAAAAGGCATAAAGTTTTTAGGTGTGGTACACATACACCCACCTTTCAGACTTGTGGTTCCACAAGGATGAGTATTGAGTCAAGTCTTCAGAACACTAGCAGTTCTTCGACTCCCATACCCACTATAGTTAATGGCACCCCTTTGACTCCTGCAGCCACTACAGTTGCAGTGTCGAAGGATTATACCAGTACTTTGGCTCGACCTATAGTTAATGATTTCTCTCTTGCCTCTAACCCTTTTGGGGATTTTGGTCACTCGTTGGGTTACAATGTTCAGTCCATCCCTATGGCTTCTAGTCCATTTTCTTATGGTATGCCTAACTTCACTTCACAGTTTTCAGCTACCATCCCAGCTGTTGGCCCTAATGCTAGCCTTGGACTTGGGGGCACTACACCTCCTTACACTCCTTTTCCGTTTGGTGGTTATCATATCCCCCAAATAAAACCTTATACATGAAGTGTCCTTTCTTTTAACCTCGGTTCTAATCCTTCTATGATTGGATGGAACAACCCAGCTGGTGGACAAGTTCCACCCTATACCCCTACTTCCTTTGTGTCGATTCCGACCAATAATTTTGGCATGATGAATCCACTTCAATCCTATGGTTTCCCACCTTGAGGAGGTAAGTCTTACACTTTGGGAAACTCCCAACCTGGATCCAATCCAGTTGAGGGCAATTTTCATAACCTCCAGCCTGGATCTAATCCAACTAGGGGCAATTTTCACAATCCTTATCAGAGAATTCCTGCAGGAATGATTCCCAACCCACCCTATATGAATCAGCCCGGAGGAGGGCCTTATAATTCTGGACAGAGCTTTGGTTCTTACCAGAATCCTAGGTGGCATGTCGTTCCCAACACACAATCTTTCGTGGGAGGATGGGGCCAGATGTCGCAACCCCATATCCCTTTTCTGGCCATGCTCAATCTACTAGACTTTTCTAAGTTAATGAGCAACCTGGTGAGTCATGATCCCACATGGCCCCCTGTCCCCACCAAACTTCCTTCAGAAATTCTAAATTTTGAGGGTAATAATGGAGAGGATCCTAGTGAACACGTTACTACCTTTCACCTTTGGTGATCATCAAATTCACTAGACCATGATTCTATTAGATTATGATTGTTTCAATGCACTCTCATTGGATTTGCTTAGCAATGGTACATTGAGATACCTAGGGGAACATATGGGTCATTTAATCAGTTGGTGGTGGCCTTTCTCAACCACTTTCAATTTCCCATTCATTATGATGTTGGCCTCAAACTCTTGTCGACTTTATGCCAGGAAACCACCTATCACATCTCGGATCATATCCAGGAATGGAGTAGATGAAGGCAATTGATTAAGACTCCTATACCCCCGACCTTTCTCCTAGAATGGTTCCTAAAGTCTTTGCACCCTCCTATATCAAAGGATGTTGCTACTTTTGGGGTCTCCAATGAGGAAGAAGATATCTTTAGAGCCCAATAGTTATATTTAATATGCGCTCAGTCTAGGATGTTATATCACCTTCTTCCAGAAGCACCGTGGTCAAATTATGATCCTAGGAAAAAACTTGGACCTCATGTCGATGGAATTGTAGGGTCTACCAATGTAAAGTCCCCAGACTCAGTGATGAAGTCTGCCAGAGGATTAGTTTCGTCTGCATCCTCCAAACCCACCTAGTCGGTGGATGTACATTTCGTGCAATTGTCAAAAAACCCAAATGGTGACCAACAAGTAGATGGGAATAAAAGGAAAGGTTGAAATAATCACAAGGGTGGGAAAAATGGTAACAAACCCAAGGAAAAAGACAATAATGGGAAGCAAAATGATAATGATAGAGAGGGAAAGAAAGAGAAATGTAAGGTGAAGTTTCCTTGTAAACTTTGTATCGATGACCACCTTTCACATTTATGCCCCAAACTCGTGGAGGCTGTGAGACTTTTAAATCTACTGCCTGATGTGCTGATGAATCCATTCCCTCACAACCAACACTTATCCTTGAGCCCTTTGAATGCCGGAAATGCACCTGATGGAAGTCAAAACCCACCATTGCAATATGGCGACCGTGTTTGTATCAATATGGTCGACGCAAAAATTGATATAGCCACCCATTCTCAAGATTATAGCTCTTCAAAATATAGTACCAGTCTAGAAGCTCTTCCTTCCCCTCTGGAGACGAACCTACAGATTGAGAAACCAGAGCCACCACCTCATATTCTGAAAGGAGTACTCAAGCACTGTACTCACAACCCTAATGCTAGAGCCTCCCAGAACTACTCTATCATTGAGGATCCGGGCCAAACCCCTTGTGCGATGTTGGCTTTGGAGGTACTCTAGATGTGTAAATCATAGAGGAATTACTTACTCTTTGCCTTAGGATATCTAGAGCCTAGTGGCTTGAAAGTTATCAAGTTTGACATCACAGATGTGAAGCCCCGCTTACCTTACCATGTGGCTTTCCAAATCCACGTGGATTATTCCAAGTATACTATCAAACGAGCAGTTGTTGATGAAGGTTTTTCCACCTACATGATGTCCCTAGTATTTTGGAAATCTCTTAGTTCTCGGCCCTTTCCAAGTCGTCGAACATGTTGACTGCATTTGACGGTCATTCCTTCCACCCTCACGGAATATTCCCTTCCTTTCTGTTCCAGTTAGGTGAGAAGACGATAGAGGTGGAGGTAGAGGTAGTTGATGCTCCTCTTGATTATAACATGTTACTAGGTTGCAATTGGAACTATGATATGGTCGTTGTCATATCATTCGTCTTCCGTATACTTTGTTTTCCTCATCAAGGGGAGATCATGACTATCGACCAATTATCCTTTTCATACTCTAGTCCTAATACATCTGTTGGACCATCGATCCCTATGATCAACAATTCTCAACCGACAATTGAGAATATCAGCATCAAAATGTATTCTTACCTCATGGCTACCTTTGAATTCTTGGCACCGATTCACCACGTTTACGCCATGTCTAGTAGGCCTGCTTTAGCAGGGAGGTCCATTCCTTTCTACACTTCCTATTTTAGTGATGCATGGATCCTACCTTCTCCGACTTCGTCGAGTGAAGGTCATTTTCATGCTGGCATGGATATTCCACTATAGACAGCAAAGATTGTGTATCAATTTTTTCTTGACTCTTACACTGATTCCAATCATGTTACCTTGTCGACGGACGAGGAGGATCCTGCTCTCAGGCCTGTTTGGGCCACCTCGTTGTCTTGCTCACATGATTTCCTAGATGAGACTTTTCCTTCGGATGAATCCATCCTCAAAGCCAGGAATGGTTCCGAGAGACCTTGGGATGATATGAATCATCGATCTTATTTTCTCCCAAGTCTTAAAAGAATCGAGCAAGATGACTTTCGATCTACCTTGAGTGAGATATTCGGTCACGCCGTAGTTCCACTTGATACACACAAAATTTATGTTGAAGGAAATATGGTGAGTATTTATCCTACTGTATCAATTGATATCTCTCATACCCCTGGAAATATTGAGAATGTAAAGATAGGTGTGGATTGTTCGCCAGAAGAAATTCTGATCTATACCAAACTCTTCAAAGAATTTTGAGATGTATTCGCTTGGTCATATGAAGAGATTCCAGGGATCGACCCCTGTATTGTCGAACATGATATTAGGACTTATTCGGATGCTAAACATGTTCAAAAACATCTTATAGAGATGTAAACCCCAGGAAGGCCCCTGCTATTAAGGTAGAGGTGGAGAAGCTACTTAACTTTGACTTCATTTACCCAGTTCCCTTGACCGAATGGGTATCCAACCTTGTTCCTTTGAATAAAAAGAAAGGAACCATCCATGTGTGTATGGACTTTCATGACCTGAACAAGGCTTGTCCTAAAGATAAATTCCCCATGCCTTTCATTGATCATATTCTTGATGAGTGTATGGGAGGTGAGATATTTTCTTTTATGGTCGAATTTTCAGAATATAACTAAATCTAGATCAAACCTTAGGACCAACACAAGATGGAATTTATATGTCCTTGGGGTACTTTTCCATACCGAAAAATTCCTTTTTGCCTTAAAAACGTCGGAGCAACCTTCTAACGTGCCATGAATTTTGATTTTCACAATCTCAAGCACATAGTCGAAGCCTACCTTGATGATCTTTCTGCTCACTCTCACAAGAGAGTGGATCATGTTATACACCTTCGACTAGTTTTTGAAAGATGTCGTTACTATAGAATCTGGTTAAACCCTCACAAATGAATATTTTGCGTTAAGTCTAGCCGTCTCTTAGGATTTTTAGTTTCCGAGACCAAGATCATGGTAGATCCTCTTAATGTTGAGGCAATACTTCAAATGTCTCCCCTGCGCATGATTAGACAACTTCAAGGTTTACAGTGGAAAGCTAACTTTCTACGTCATTTCATAGTGAATTATGCCAATATCACTAAGGGTTTCATGTGCTTCTTGAAGAAGGAAACACCTTTTATCTAGGATGAGCAAGCCCATGACTCTTTTGACACTTTGAAGAAATCCTTGGTATCGGCCCCTCTATTGAAATCCCCTGATTACAGTAGAGATTATTTACTGTATATTGTTGTGTCTGTAGAGATGATTGGTATGGTTCTAGTTCAAGAGGATGATGATCTCCATGAGCACGTCATCTACTATCTTAGTTTAAATATAGTCGGTCCTGAGCTTAATTACTCTCACGTTGAAAAGATAGATTTGGTTGTCGTTCACACAGTCCAATGTTTATGTCACTATATATTGCTTTCCAAGACTACAGTTGTTGTTGATGTCAATCCATTTCAATACGTCCTTACCAAGCGTATCATAGGGGGGAAATATAATAAATGGATTGCCATCTTACAAGAATTCGATCTTGACTTTTCTTCGGCCAAGTCCAAGAAATCGCTATTTTTTACAGAGTTAATATATGATTTTCCATGATTAGACAAGGATGTTATCCATGTTGATTTGTTTGCAGATGAACATATTTTCCTTGTCTCATCATCCGACCCCTTGTATGGAGACATTTTTTTATATCTTCAAACCTTGAATTTGACTCAACGTCTCTTGTGAGATGATCGAAAATGTGTTAGATACCAAACCAAAAAGTATACCATCGTCGTTGACACTTTGTATTGTCGAGGAATAGATAATATATTGTGTCATTTCTTAAATCACGAGGAAGTTGATTCAGTCCTAAACGATTGCCACAAAGGGGCTTATGGTGGTCACCTATCATGGCTTGCGACAACCCAAAAAATCCTACGAGACGATTATTTTTGGACTACTATATTTAGAGATTGTATCAAAATAGTTAATAAGTGTCACCCCTGCTAGGTGTTCTCTTGAAAAATGTGCTTGCATCCAACCCCTCTTCACCCAGTCATTATCGTCAGTCCCTTCACCGAATGGGGGGTAGAATTTGTTGATTGCAACCCAACTTCGGCTGGGGGGCATCAATACATTATCGTGGCCTTCAACTACTTTAGTAAGTGAGCCGAGGCCATGCCTACTCTAAAATCTGATGGGAAGACTGCATCCTTCTTCGTGTTTAACCAAATTATAACCCGGTTCGATATCTCGAGTGAGATTTTCACTGAACATGGCCATTCATATCCTTATTATCCCTAAGAAAATTGGCAAGTAGAGGTCATAAACAAGTCTCTCAAGACCATTTTTCAAAAACCTGTCAGTCGGAGTAATTCCAATTGGCACATCATGCTATATCCCATTCTTACGGCATACTGAACCTCGGCTAAGACTGGCACTAGTTTTTCCCCTTTTCAGTTAGTGCACGGTGTGGAGTCGATCCTTCTTATTGAATGAAAAATTGCTTCTCTCAATTTGGCATTCGATCTCCTACCTGACACTTCAGACGTAGAGCGTCGCCCTATGCACCTAGAGAGTATTGACGAGCAACATCAGGATGCCTTTATGACTATCGAGGCAAACAAGAAACATGTCAAGGTTCAATATGACAAGTCTGTCTATCCCCGGTTGTATGCTAATGATGACTTAGTCCTCTTGTATGACTAAGCCAAAGAACCTCTAGGCCCAGGCAAGTTTAAACCCATGTGGCATGGTACTTACATCGTATGACATGTTCTAGAAAAAGGAGCCTATGGGTTAGAAGATTATAAAGGGAATAAATTGGCCATGCCTATAAATGGGCTCTACTTGAAAAGGTACTATGCTTGAGCCCTAGGATTGAGTGGAACTCTTTGTATACTAATGTAAATTTAGTGTATATACATCTCTTTTTCCCTTTTCTTTTGTCTGTGTCTTGCTTATCGAGTTTTCCCTTTTGTTGGTAGATGTCAATGGAGTCTTCAGTCTACCTAGGATTCGCAGACGGAGCTAGTCGTCATACACAGAACTTGGCTTCCACCGCTTGGGTGGTTTACTCACCCGAGGGTCTGCTAGTGTCTTCAGGTGGCGTATGCCTAGGGCCATCCATGAATAACATGGCCGAATATAGCGTCATCATAGAAATTTTGTGCAATTCTATTTCACATGGTATTCTCTCTTTAGAAGTTCACCTAGATTCCCAGTTAGTAATATGTCAGTTGAATGGCCATTACCGTGTGTGTGATCCTACTTTACTCTATTGATTCCTGAGGGTATGTCTTTTAGAACGACAATTTGATTTTATTACATATTATCACATTCCTAGGAGTTCTAATCATGTATCTGATGCCTACGCTAATTACATTTTAGATTGGCATTTGTCACATTAATAAAGCAAATAAAACCATTAAATCAATGTACACATTGTAAGATATAAGTAAAGTCAAAGATTCCTTTATATATATTTCAAAATATGGTGTTTATATTACAAAATTAGGGATAAAACCCTCAATACACATATACATCCAATATACATATCCCATGACATCTACGCCTATGGCACCGGATGTGTGTCATGGTAGAAAACCACAACATTTACGAGACACTAGAAGAGTCATACCCATGCTCTAGGTACACCAACCACCTGTCGCTTCATGGCTTCAGGTAGACTCTCTACCTGAACCATAGAAATCCTCTAGTCAAACGAGACAGGTTTCCCTGCATGTTTTGTAGGACCCTCTCCGCTTCTCCTCCCCTTGCCTCATCTCATCGGTTCCTCCATCTATGTCGAAGAAATCCCTTTGGTCGTAGTGGACCCACGTTTGCGATTACACAAGTGTCTAGTTAATATTTAAACACCATCCAAAAAAAATAATAATATTTGTGTTCCTTAAATACAAAAATACAAAAAATGAAATATTTAAAAACTTGTTACCTATATCACCATAGGCGGCCCCTGGTGGAAGTGGCATATCATGATCTCCTCTAAAATCGATTCCTACATAGGGATAGTTGTCCTGAGCAATGACTTGCCACTGCCACCAAAAGAAAAAATCATCATTGTAGGGCATTGATACCCTACCTCCCCCCTACTGTCTCATGACCTTGATCCACCATGCCATGGCTGGATGGCATGGTTCTCTAGGAAAGATCTCCACTCTAGGTCCTAGACCTGGAACCCGCTCGAAAAATAAATTGCAAAGAATAGAGGAAAACCCGAAGTTTCTCTTACTCCCCTGTTTGCACTCTGTCAGCTGAAATTTCATATTGGCCAACAGTGAGGTACACCAATCATAGGCAATGGGTCTATCACACTCTACTGCATAAAACATAAGCAGACTCGATGATTGAAGCAATGAGGCTGAACCTATGATCCTGGTAAGCACGAGCACAATGATCTTCAAACTGAGGTTACTGATTGGGTGGATGGGGACTTGGCTTCCCACCTTGGGAGTCCGTGCTACACAGTAGGCATCGATATACTCCTCGATATTCATTCCACTCCCTACTTCGGGTGACTAGAGGTTCACAATCTCCCCTCAGTGTGATATACCAGTCAAGAAGTAGATGTCCTCTACTTCAATCCTCAATAGTTTTCCATCAAGGATAAATCTCTCGCTATCAGGGTCCCAGTAACCCACCAACATCTCCAACAACCTCACTTGGGCCCTCATTCCTTTGAGAGCCAAAAATTTGTACAAGCCACATCTTTTTAGAGCCGCTTGAGCCATCGAATATCGATCCACGGTTGCATCTACCTCCTCATGCTCTCGCTCTCTCCATTCCAAGACCATCCTACAAAAAACAAATCAATTTTTTGAGTTAGAACCCCTCTTTGGCCATTTGTGTACCTATACGCAGCTTTCTTTGCACACAGTCGCATGTAGGGATTAATACACGCTCCATGTGGTTCACACAAGGGCATATACCTCATTGTACACGTGACCTTAACAAAGGCGACCCACATATACCAAAAATCTTAATTTATGCTCTCAAAAACTAAAAAATTGGAACCTAATTAAAAAATGTAATCCACTGATTTTGAAGAAGAAGAGATGAAGAGTTACTTGATCCAGACAGTTCTTGATTTAGTTTCCTAATGCTCCCACAATCGCCATTTGAATCCTGGAGGCATTTTGGTCCAAATTGCACTATTTGGGTAAAAATCAAAATGATACAGTAATTTTTAATTTTATTACTATTTATAAGCTATTTTTACCCACTTTATATAGTTTCATGCTACTTTTCACCTAATGGACTAATTCAAGAGTGGTTTTGAGATGGTTTTTTGTAGTTTTGATTCGGTTTTCTTGTGGATTTCCACATCATTATTGATCGTTCGTCACTTCGGGCAGGTATTTTCATAACCCAGCATATAGGATAGGTATCCACTCCATCATGCATTTTTTCATTATCCTTCAACTACTACTTTTTACGCCTTAGGAAAAAATCCATTTGTTGCGACACAGAACCTCCCGTCTGCTATAAATAGTGTCACTAATAAATGGTAGAGAATTACCAAGCATAGGTGCCTTAGTTAGATCGTCTTTGTCATTTGGTGCCCATGCTGAGTTTTTCCTTAGGACCGAGAATCCATTATAATTCAGTACATGACCTTATGATGAGCCTCATTTCTCATTCATGCAAATGCAACCTTATTCCCCGCTGAATCCCAAAAATGAGTCTTAGTTAAGCTCTTTTCCGACTAGTCTAAAAACTGAAAATATTGTCGAGTGATTTTTTCCTTTCACACTCGTTAAATTGGATTTCAAAGGTCATGAGTCTTAATTAATATATTTTCCGACTCGTTATCAAAAATAGAAAAGATTGCCAAGTGAACTTGTCGTTTTCACACTTGTAAATTGGATTTGAAAAGATGTCTATTTGGCACAAGTTTAGCCCTTTTTCACACCAAGTAGACTACAAGACATAAAAAAGGATATTTTTTGGCATTAAGTTGTAATTTCATCTCATGCTCTTGCTTGCAGTATTGAGCCTTTAGTCGGTTCTTGCTTTGCATTATAAATCGTTGCCTAAGTAGTTTTTTGCATCCTCAACCATGCAAAGCCTTATTTATATCCTTCACAGTTTGACACCCTATACCCTAAAGGGAACATCACCTCGAGTGTCCATCTCCTGCATGCATTTCCTTGAATTAAGCATAGGTACATTCCACTGCTGGAACTACTTTTTCTTACTTGCAACACTCGTTTCCTCCTATGTATCATAGCATTCATTTGTTATGGAAAAAAAAAATATGGGCGAGAAGGGAGTACTATATTATAACTGCCAGCAATCATGTCTCCTTTGAATAGAGCACAAAATTATCGAGTCCTTGTATCATCATAATTTTGGGTTTAGCATGGCCTTAGGAAGATGATCTCGTCACAGAGTTTTCTCTACCGACTGGTTACTCTTCCAGTCCCTATATAAAACGTTATCGATGCCTCCTACATATAATAGTCACATCATTAAGTCTATGTTGCCAAATTCCACCATATGTCTCATGCTCTTGTTCAGAGGAAGTCTATCAACCTGTGTCGACCACTCCTCAGAAATCTTGACTTTGCATGTTGACCATACCCTCAGTTTGACTCAGAATCGAATGATACTATGGTCTTATAATGCACCCTGGACCTACTTGCATCATTGGTAGGTCACCTTGAACCCTACAATTGATATTTCATCATTGGTCTCTAACTAGGTGGTTTCCCTTGTGTTCGATGGCAAGACATCTATTCACACTTTGGGATTCGTGTAGTGTCTTTGATGCCATTAGCCCTATTGGTGGTATCCTCACCTTTGTCAGCAGTTTTCATCATTGAATACTATTCAGAGGGTATTTTTCATATACCGCTTTCATTTGGTACACACGAAAGACACACAGGGCCGTCGGTTCGTGAACATGTTCTTCGTTCAATCTCCACCAAATCATGAAGCTCCTTCTTTGTTCCTCATGCTGATTGATGAAAGATGCCTTAATTCTCTCCTTTCAGTGAGTCTCTTTCCATCGACTTCATCTCATTTATTCTAGATACAGGATCTAGATTTTTATGAGTACCTTGAGGTTTGCAGTCATTAGTGGCAGGCTCTCTCGCCATTGACAGATGGGAATACATCAATGTCTCATGATCAATGGATTTCTCAAGTGTTTGACACCATCTCCTTTATTCACACTTGTAGGAATGTACTTGGTGCCTTGATACCTACTTTCATTATTGGTAGGTTGTCTCGCGTTTGTTAACGGTATACCTCAATGACCGGTAATCAAAAGATGTCTCATTGTGTTCAACCTCAACTCCTTTATTCACATGATGTAGACTTGCACCCTTGGTGGATAGTGTATAAGACTTGAAGACATCACTACGTGGCCGCAACTTTCCTGAGCTATTGCTTCCCTTTCATTGGACCAACACCTATTCGACTTCAGTGATCATGAGAGATCATATTGTACTCCATGGTACACATATATCTTTAGATTGATTTTGAGATTGGTTTCACTGGGCCTTGTTCATGACTATGACAAATTTTGGCATATAACCGCATTTGTGTTTTCCTATTCATGGCCACAGACACTTATTTGGTAGATTTTCCACATGGATCTGCATTGTATTCTTGGCAACCATGTATGAAAAGTCAATACAAAATGTAATGAGCAATCTAGTTCATCCATCTAGTTCTCTACCAATCCACTCCTGGGTTATTTATAATGTATTTTGGCCATCACAGATACTCCTCTTATCTCACATATTAGGAGGCATCTGTTATAGCAAGATTTTCCCCGCCATTGCTATCTTGTACAGAGGACCTTTTTCCATTTCCCTATGTAGACTTGTCATCCCTTTTTGATGAATCCAGAGCCAAAAATACACATTTGTCCACATATACACACCCTATTTTCTATACATCATGCGTATACATAGGCTACTCCACTATAGCCTATGTACATCGGGATTTGTGCCAGAAAATACAAAATGGATTCGGGTTTCCATGTCACGACATGAGATCTATGATCCTCGGCCTTCCACATACTAGAAACGTTCTGAATTGGCCCTTCAGTTACATTTTGAAGACTATAAAAGAATAATTATGAGCTATGGAAAAGAGGAGAAAGAATTCATATTTGAGAGCAAAGTTACTCTAGAGAAATTAATTCATATTGAGTCTGCATCCCTTTGTCCCTCAAGTCTAAATTACACAGTGTTCATCCCCCAAGCTCTTTCCCTATTGTTGAGAGAACCTCATTGTCTCTCTCCTATGAGCTTGCCTCTGGCAGAGGATTGAAGTGGTGGAGGCCCAATTGGAAAGAACTTGGTTTCTTGGTTTTGAACCGTGCCGACACAGAAGTCTGTAATGTTTTCACTTTTGTTGATCAATTATTAATAGAAATACTCCTTTCTTCCTATTGGTATCGTGCAAATATATGATTATTATCCATGGGCATGTTTGTAATGTTTATTAAGGTATTATGTTATCTAATGTGCCAACCCCTTTATACTATCACCATGTACTTGCTATGCTCATTTTTTAAGAGCTTATTACGGGTATAAAGGTTTGGGTCGAAGTGCTCAACAGTGGAACATCAACGAATGTTGGATCGAGGTAGGCCTATTTCTTATCTTGCACATTATTTTATATAACATACAATGGAATTGAGTTGATTTATGTAGTCATACCTGTCTGTTGTGGTTTACCCTTGGCCACAGAGAGTTTTTCCCTCGTAACAACATGGGTAACCATACTCGAGTCTTCATAATTCACACTAAAATTGGCTTTCTTCCAAGCTTTGTAATGGCCTATAAATACAATTCTTCTCCATGCATTTGAGAGAGATTTTTTGTACCAAATCATGAATAATATCCAAGATTAAACTTACAACATGTAGTATTTATTTTCCTTGTCCTCATGTTTCCTAAATTCCCCTCCAAAATGTTTCTTGAACAAGAGAAAATATTTCTTGTTTTTTATCAGGGGATTCAATTAAATATCACATGGGGAAGGATTGAAAGCATGAGAAATCCCCAAGATTCAACTTATAATGTAATATTTCTTTGACTTTCCCTCATGTTTCCTAAATTCCCCTCCAAAATGTTTCTTAAATAATATAAAGTATTGCTTGTTTGTTATCAGGGATTCCCCGCATGTTGCCTAAACTCCCCTCTAAGAGACCCGGATGAGATAGGGGGAGAGAGAGAGGGAGGTGCCATTGGATTCGAAAGAGTCAAGGACGAGATGAGAGTCCCAAGAGAGATGGTCAGAGGTAAAGCAATTTGTCTTCATAACCATGAATTAGTTCCTATGTTGAAGAAGATACTCATCTAGAAAAGATAGGGGGTTTTCTTGCTGGGAGTTGTTATAAAATGTCTGAGTGTTATAGCATTAGTTTCCACCCTACAAGTTCAGAGAGGAACTCAACATAATAAGAAATCCAAGACACGTCCCTTAGCTCAATATTCAAACAATTTTTGAGGGGTGTCGCTGGTCATCTATGGGACAACCAATGACATGTCGCTTGTCATCAGTTCACAACAAGCACCACCCTCTTTAATATTCTAGATTTGTGGATTTTTGAAGAGGGAAGGGAGGAATGAGTTGGTTCTTCATGGAATGAGCCTTATAAATCACATCATTTGAGTCTCTATTGGTATCTAGAAGATATAGAAGCTCTCCCAAGACTCTTCCAAGAATCTATATAAAGAAGGCCAATATTGAGCATGGGGGGAGAATCATTTACATATATATGTTGCCAAAATTTAGGGGTGCTTCTCCATATACATTAGTTGCATTCAGGTTGCCTAGCTTGGTTGAATAGATGAGGAGGAGAAAGGAGCAAGGAGGAAGGAGGAGTGCATCTATACTAAGAGGTAATAGCATTGATGTACTTCTGTCATTTGAATTAATAGGTCATTAGTTTCCCCCTATGATTATTTTTATTTCATGTATGAAGGTTCTGTTTTATTCCTTCATAGATCAAGTTATATCCAAGCTAGATCTAAGATTCTAACACTAGGAAGAGAAGTAGAATGGTATTGTTTTGTCTTTTGTGTGTAGGAAGTAGGTTATAGGAGTTGGAGTTGGAACTTCAGGACTGGAGCAATCAGGACATATGAAGGACAACCTTCAGAATAAGGTATGCCATTCTTCCATTTCTTTGTGTGATTTTGAATCTGATTTCTTGTTTCTAATGAAATCCATATAAGTCTAGCCCATTGTCTCTCTAGGGTCAATAGGCAGATTCTAGGGAGATCTTACTATCCACCTATGATATTTTCTCCATAATAGTGGAGGATGAAAATCCACTTAAAATACTTTCCCCCAATGATATCAGGACTCAGGATGTGCTGCATTGGGTTGGAATCAAAAATAATAATGGTATTTTTCATGAGGATATAACGTCATAAACATTGGACAATATGTATTGCTTCCAAGGACAACTTCTCAACATGAGAGTATTGAAGCTCGGGACCAACAAGTCCCTTGCTAAGATAGTAAATATATAGATAGATCCTATAAGAGGCTCAATTGTTTCTCACCATTCCAGATTTTAGAAAGTATCTTGTATTTTCCTTTTCCATCCAACAATTCCCCATGTCAATCCCTCTTCAAAGGGATTCTAGGCAAGGAGACCAACAAATATTGCTTAACATTATTATATATTGTTTCTTTTTTTGTAGGGCCATTGTTGATTGAAATTTATGTTCTTCTTTAGGGTCAACATCCTTGGTGGGGTATACTACCTCCACTATGTAGTTTTATTCCTCAATTCCTTACCACCACATGGACTTATGGTTATTCCACTTTTTTTTCTTATCCCCAAAATAATTTTAGAGATCCCTAATAATCTCAGTGCAAGGTTTTGGATAAGAAGCTTCAAAATGCCCATTTGAAAAACATAATCTACATTTGAAGGCCTTGTGTTCATAGTCCAACTTCTAATTCTAATTATTACCAACCATCTCTATCCAAATTTCTTCAAGAACACCATTTACGAAATTCACTTAAACACGCACTATAACATAGGTTATAATTTTCCTCTTGATAATTTCAAGGGAATGAAAAATGGTACTTCCATAGACAATTTATAATGGAGGACATGGGTTCAAGTCCCTTACACTTCAAGGGAATGTTTGGAACCCTAAACCAAATTGGTACTAAAGTTAAAAATCATGTAGAGAGATCAATGGTAGGGTGGTAGGGTTATCATATGTTAACATATCCCAAAAACTAAGGCTTAAAATGGAGAATCCATTCCTTGTCTTAATTAAATTCAAGCTCTATAATGAATAAACCAAAGCACAAGGGTAGACGTAAGGATATTGTTATGAACCAAGGGGGGCATATATTGGGTCATAAAATATACATTTGACCCCATATATTCCCCCCTTGGGTGATATGAACCCATATATGTCTCCCTTGGGTCATAACAAATCTTCTTGAAGAAGAGGTTTTCAAATATGAGAAACCAATTGATGTATGTCTATGAATAAAGAAAAAATTCCATTAAAATGGTATATTAGACCACATGCCAAGTAAAATTTCACTTGATCCATAATCTCCTAACCAAGGGAACCGATAGGAATTGAAGTGGTCTTTTCAATGATGCAACATCTACAAGGATATGAAGTTTCAACATGACCAATGGGTACTAAAACTTCCTTGAAAGATTTTCCCAAGCCTATGAGTCAAGAAACACCCAAGGGGTACACCCGATGCAAGAGGGGAGTTCAAAGCATCCATTGAGAGTGCCCACATAAAACTCACAATCATCAACACAACTCTTCTTCTGCAGAAATTGTAATTTAATGACCAATTTCCAACCTTAGAAATTGGTTCAAACCCTTATGATTTTCATACAAACCCATGGAAAAGCAACATCTTACAAGGAAAAAACAAAAAACAAACTATTGTATAGTAATGGAGCCATAAACTTCATCCAAATTTAGTTGAAAATATACATACCAAAGCCTATGTAGGAATTTCCTCACATAATCCACCATCCATAATTCCCTGATTGATTATCAAGACAAAGAAAATCAAGTTACAATTGTTCCATGGAATCATGTGTTGTGAATCTACACTAAAAATACAAAACACATAGGTTAACATCCTTCACCTTTGGAGAAACCGAATCCCCCAATTTTATTTTATTTTCTAACTAACTTAGAGAGACAATCTCAAAAGCTCTATTTACTTCCACTAATTGAAATATTAAAATAATGTCATGAAAATTGTAAGATATTTTTAAAACTACTTTTGTTCTTTCCAAATGAGTCACAAACCATTCTTCTTCAAACAATTTATCTATTTTCTTATTATATGATTTTACCATTCCTCACATACAAAACTCAACTTTGACATCCTCTCTACAAGATAAATAGAATCCAATGCAATGTTTTCAATACATTTAAGTTTTTTTAATTTTGAAAGTGCTTACTTAAGTATTACAATTTGATTTACAAGTGATTTGAATGTATTATAACCAACTTAAATTCATCTTAAGTTGAAATCTATTAAACATTAAAAGGGATAAAAAAAATTGAGATATAAATGTCTTAATGCGTAAAGGATCTCAAATTAATATGAATTTACCCATATGCATGTGTGTTTTAATGTGTGGCTTCACACAACTCAACATTGTTATTATAGGGTGATAGAAAATAGTTTAAAAATATGTCAAATAGATTCAATTAATCAATAATACTTTATAATAAAAATGGATTAAATTCTTCTTCTAATATATAATCTAAAATAACCATTATTCATTCATATATGAAAACCTTAAATTTAAATCAGTCCACATGTCACTCTCTTCACTATTCAACCACACTCCCATTTAATATTTTCAATACACACATAATTATATTTTCAATACACTTATAATTATTATCTTGAAATGTAAGATTTAAAAAATATAAAAAATGCAAAGATTACAACCATCACACATTTATATATATAAAGTCATGAGCAATTACTTTTGTTTGGTTTGTGTGGAGAGAATTTGAAGTACATTTAATATTTTCAATACACACATAATTATATTTTCAATACACTTATAATTATTATCTTGAAATGTAAGATTTAAAAAATATAAAAAATGCAAAGATTACAACCATCTCACACACACATATATATATATATATATATATATATAAAGTCATGAGCAATTACTTTTGTTTGATTTGTGTGGAGAGAATTTGAAGTACAACATAGTTAGGATAATATACATCAATTGCAAGCTTTAATGATGGTGTTTTTCCAACGGGTCATAAAAGTTTAGTGGTAAAAGTGAAATACGAATCATCATGGGATGATCAATGTTAAAAGTTCTTTGAACAAACCATGATCAAATAATTATAGGTAATAATTGAAGAGAATTGTTAAAATTTTAAATAATTATATGTAATAATTGAAGACAATAAAATTTTGATTTGGAAAAAAAAATATTTTTAGTATAAATTTATTTATATAAATATATTTCTCTCATTATCTATGGTTTCTGTAAAAATCTATTGGACATTTTGGTTGTTTTGGTTTCTTTTTTCCTGGATATTTCCCAAGAGTATTGGACAATCTTCTATGTCATGGTCTACTGCGTGACAGTACATACATGTCGTTGGTGGAAGTGGGCAATCTCTTTCATAATGTCCTGGTTGTTAGAAGTTGTGGCACACTACAGGTCCTCTACCTCATCCAAATCCTCCTTTTCCTCTTCCTCCACCTATGTATCCACCTCGATCGCCTCATGGTGTGTTATACTGGGGTACCTGGTTATACTGCGTGGGGTTATACTGTGGCTGCACATTATTGTACTGCAACTGCACATTGTTGTATTGTTGTTGTGCATTGTTGTATGGTGGTGGTACTTGGTTGAAATGAGGTGAAACTTGTCCTATCATAATTTATTATTGCACCCTATAAGTGTATGAAGTTCTTTTTATCATCAGCTCCATCGTTCTACAATCCTTATCATCATGACCCACTGATTTGCAAAAAATGCAATATGAACTTTTTCGTATTGTCTTATACTTCTGCATCATTGGACAATGATATGAATCATTCCCATGCGTCTTACAAATATCGCACCATGGTCCTCCTATTGGTAAGTGGTTTGGCACCCCTGTTTCCATATACTACACAAAATTTGGATTTGGAATAGAGCCCGGGGAAACCCACCGAGCACTTCCCCTCATTTTGAGGATGGTATCCAGGGTAAACTAGATTTTGTAGAAAGTTGAGGATTTTTCAATAGCTTTCTCATTTAAGAGCTCAACATGTCACTTTCAGGAATTGAACCTGGGTGGGGGGAAACACCCCTCAACACAAACCACTTGGACTAAACCCAATTGGCTGATAGATATTATATTATATCACATGTTTATAATATCATAATAAATATTATATTATGAATATAATATAATATTTATAAGGCCATATATATGGTATGGTTGTTTCTACATATCGTCTGGAATGAGTGGCATGTCCATTATTTGACAACGTTCCCTTTTGTATATTCTAACACCCATTGTTTCCATGTTGGATTACTAAGAGGGGGGTGAATTAGTAATGAGCAATTATTCCACTTTTAACCACACTATATATTCTTTATCTTTACCAATAGCGTTTAGTAGTATATCATCAATGTATCATCTATGAATGCATCCAATAAATATATCATAAGCATGTAAACATAAGCAATGTCACATCAACATCACATCAAGAACACAATACACCAGTATTTATGTGGAAACCCAAATGGGAGAAAACCACAAAATGATTTCTTATATATATCAAGAATTCATTCATAGGAAGCACCAACTTCCCAATTCTCTAACTACAACTGGAAGGAGGCTCCAACCCCCTATTCTCAAGCTCCAACCTGAAGGAATCTACGCCTCCTTGATTCTCTAGCTCCAACCAGAAGGAGGTTACAACCCCCTAAGTTCTCTGGCTCCAACCGGAAGGTGGATACAACCACCTAGTTCTCAAGCTCCAACCTGAAGGAAACTCCAACTCCCTGATTCTCCGGATCCAACCAGAAGGAGGCTACAACCCCCTTTCCTTGCCCCGTACTTCCACCATGAAATATAAATGTAGACCAAATATCACAGACTCTACCACTATCACAAACTCTGTCACAACTATGTCATTGTCTCTGTCTTTGTCACTGCCATTGTTACCGTCACTGTCACTACCATTGTCACTGATACTATCACTGTCCCTTCCACTATCACTAATACTCAACCAGATCCTCTCACATGGATCATATACCAAAGACACCTATCAACTAGATGTCCAAAAAACACATGCCTCAACCAAGCATGATCCAACATCACCAAATACTATCACAAGATATGTGTTTCAACCATGTACCAACTTGTACCATGCATCAACTTATACCATCAACCGCATACCTGTACTGTATACCATACCATGTGCCAACCATGCACATCAATACTTGTACCTTATACCATACCATTTGTCAACCATGAAATGTATCTCATATACCATTTCAAGCATCAAACATGTACTATACCATGCACCATAACATATGTTGAAAAAGTAATACCAAGAGTGTATCTCAACCAAGTACCATCACCATTAAGATATGTCTTCTATGCATGTATTACCATATTCCAAATGTATATCTCAATAATGTATCAATATCAATGGTAGACCATTAACACAAAAACCATACACCTTCTACCAACAAACCAAGAAGTGTACCAACAATGTATCTCACCCGACATGTACCATATACCATGAAATGCCTCTAGTCATATGCCTCAAGCATGCTCCTCAATATCACAAATATGTAGTCTCATAACACAATATGACAAGCCTCAAGTATATGCCAATACCACAAAGATGTGCCTCTAACGATGAACCATAATAGCCATATACTAAGTACTAGGAGTGTGTCTCAAGCATATAGCAATCTTACCTCAACCATGTAACATCAAGGGCCTCCAAGACATACCTTCATCATGTTCTATATCATCCAAGATTCAAGCCTCAAATAAATACATAAATGGAATACCTTTACTCATGAGAAGTTGTAGAATGAAGACCTAGGAACTTGATTCAAACTTCAAGGATATGGTACTAACATCCACTCAAGTTTTTTATAAGTTTTTCACATGTATGCTACATCTTCATGTACATCCCGCTTATGTATGCTACCTCTTCTACTGTTATCCCACATATGTACGCTACCTCTTCTACTGTCAGCATGTGTACGCCTCAGAAACTAGGAT
This sequence comes from Picea engelmannii, assembly GCA_009831015.1. Taxonomy (NCBI): domain Eukaryota; kingdom Viridiplantae; phylum Streptophyta; class Pinopsida; order Pinales; family Pinaceae; genus Picea; species Picea engelmannii. The sequence goes on from ML821335.1 coordinate 79,518, forward strand.
TTTTTATGTTCTGCAACTCCAAAACTTTTGTCCCTTCAGAATTTTTTCTACCTCAAAATTGATACGTCAGATTCAACCTCAAATTCACTAGTATACTTTCCAATAGAAAGATAAACCATTACCAAATTACTAGACCATAACAATCACTAGACCATAACAATTCACTAGATATATGTTCAATACAAGTGTATGTGAATTTACTAATGAATCACTCCATGATTTGTATTTATACAAGTGATAGGTAACTCCCCTCCTTACTTTAGGGCTTGTAGGGATTTTTTCTTACAACAAATTTACCCCTTTATTAACCAACTTGTAACCAACTAGGGGTTTCTTGACCACTCTTTGGGGCTTCCAACATCGCAAGACCATATCTCCCTAACCATGAGGAAGTGCGTGACATTTCACATATCACCAGAAATGACACGATGAGTACTATCCATATATGAGTGTATTACCTTCATTTACTCAATCCTTCAAGTCCATATTCCTCATTCAATATTGCTATCAGAATATGTTATTGGAATCCTTCAAATTTATTTGACACAACTCATCATTACTCTCAACCATACAAATGATAATAAACTATCCAATGATCTCACCTACATCAATTGAACTCTCCAAGGGTTGACAACAATATATAAGTGATGAAATCACTATCCATGGTCACTCTCCAAGGGTTGACATTAATGTAAACCAACTATCCAAACCATATGTCCATCAATATAAACCAACTATACAACAATCCCCCCCTTTGGCATTGATGGCAACACTTAGACATGGAAACACTCATGCTCAAACTCTCTTTGTGACCATCACTCCTCATCAATTTTTCTCACTCCCCCTTTGACATCAATTGAAAAGAGTATCTCTCTCGGTATCTCTTCCCCTTTGGGTATGCTCCCCCTTACTGAAATCTCCTTGGGGATACTCCCCATGTCTGGACTACCTCTATCTCTCCATTGTCGTGAATTTATTTATCTCTCACCCTTTGAAAAAGGATTAACTCCCCCTGTCAATATGTCTCCTCTTGACATTGTACCTTCTCTAACCAATCATGGGAAAAATAATAGCTCCCCCTATGGATATGTATCCCATTGTATGCATGCTATTGATCTTCCTTTATGGATTCTCTCTATGTGATGATTTCCTTCTCTGCAATATGTAGAGCTACCTATGAAATGTTTCCTTTCCTCTCTTCCAATATTGTTTATTTTCCATTGGTGCTTCCTCATGTAATTCACTGAGATATATAAAAAGAATTCAAAATTTTATTTCTTCATTTACTTTTCATGTTCACTTGACCATACTGTCAAACAATTTTTTTTCGATGATATAGCTTCTGTTGAAAATTTATCTTTCCTTGTTCTGATATACCTTTCATTGCTTTCGTTTTTGTAATCAACATATTTCACTGATTCCAATTGAAAATACAATGCTATGCATCATTTCTTACCCATGCTCTCTATACCTACTGAGCATCTCACGAATCCATCTATGTCCATATGTCATAAATTTTCCATAACTCTTCTACTCAATTGTCCACAATGTTGACCCATATGTCATTTTACTATTTTGAAGACTTCACCTGAACATCACATATTCTTGTTTATCAGACTGAATCAAATATGTCCATTGATCTGATCTATCTTCTCATCAAACTCTGTATGTATGGAACAACCTGTACTAAAGATATCCCTGGCTGAATACATATGTGAAATATAGTCATAAATATCTTCCTGTGTAGCTATCGACTAAGACCTATGTGGGAACGCTGCTTTCTCAATCAATAAATATGTCATTTTGTACTTCTAAATGTGTTAGTTCATACTGCTCGAAAGATGGCTCTATGATATGTAGTGCCTACTGCACTAAATCCCCCTATTCAATATTCATATTTAATATGATTATCTAAGTCGTATGGCTCAAAAAAATACCAACTCTAATGCAGAGTAATCTTCCTCTTCATATGTAAACTCATCATCTCTCTGAAATCTAACTTCTTCCTTTATGTCAGTGGATTCATCTTGCAATACAATTCCTAAAAGTATAATCTCTTGAACATGTTTTTTATTCACTTGTTCTTTTTTTCTTTCTTGTACTACTGCAAGTTCTGTGATCTCTAGGACCTGGTCTTTATTCACTTGTTCTTCTAGTTTTTCATTTCTTCTTCAAACCTTCATGTATCTGACATCTTCCTTTTTCCTGGTATATTTGTCTTCATCTCGTACTATCGCCAATCCTGAGAGTATGACTTCTGGGTGTCCTTCATTTATTTGATCTTCCTTTACATATTCTTTCTTTCTTTTCTAGACTTTCTTATATGTGATATTAGTGTTCTCTTCCATAAAAGTATCCATCATGCTTCTACAATAATGAGCTATGTGTCCATAGTTATGACACTTGTAACATTCAATGTCATGTGGGGCCACATGATCTTTTCTTGTTTGAACATTTATTTCATAAGCCCTGCAATTTGCAACCTTATGTCCCAAGTTAGTACAATAAAAAAAAGACCATAAAAGAAATTTGCACACCTTGGAGTGAATGATCTTCCTTGTTGTGTAGTCCTTATGAATTCTCTCCTTGGTTGATCATGATCTTCTCTTTTGTGGATCCCTTCTTTATGGTTGAAGCTTATTTACTACCTAAATGTGGTAGGTCTTGTTGAAGATGTATCTCTATTTATATTATTTGATTCTTGTTGACCATGGTTCCTTCCTTTGAGTACTTTTGCATAACTGTTATTATTTTCTTCATTTTTCTTTTCTGGCACCCTGCAATGCTTCTCTTCATTCTCTATTGTTGATGTGGATGTTTCTATCTCTTCAACATTCTTGCTGCGCTTGGAAATTTTAATTCTGAATGTGACAACTTCTTCTTCAAGCTTCCCAACCTATTCTTCTTTCTTCATCATCTGACTCTTCATGACTTCTTCTATCTTCTTTGTTTCTTCAAGTTGGATTTTCAAGGAAATAATTTCCTTTTCAAGTCTTCTCTCTTCTTGATCAAATTATGCTTCAAGTTGATTTAAGTCGATAGTTATTTATTTAGTATGATCTATCAGTGTCTTCTCTCTCTTTTCGGATTCCTTTCTTTCGGTTTCCAAACACTACTTCTCTTTTATTGATGCATTTCTTAATGGTTCTATTTCGTCTTCCAAAAATTGTTTCTCTTCCATCTGACTTTTGTATGTTTCTTCAATATTTATGGCTTCTTCTATCTGAACTCTTAAGTTCTCAATAACTTGTTGGGATTCTTCGAAACTTAGAGCACTTTCGTTTTTCTTCATCAATTCTATCTTGAGTGACTTATTTTCTTCTCTTTCTTTCTTTAGTTCATCTAAAGAACTAATTAGGTCTTCCTTTTCATTCTCATTATTTTCTTCTATTTCATCATTTTCAATTTTCAAGTAAGGGAATTCAATTTCAAGATATTTGTGCTTTTCACAGTTAAAGAAAAATAACTCACCTATGTTGGCTTTTGTCACTTCACACTCTTCTTCTTTTGCATATGTCTGACATGATGATCATATTTCTTGATGTTTTGTACTTGTATCTTCTTTAGAAAATTATGACTCTGTGATGGGAGAAAAATAGATATCATGTAGCTTATCCCAAAGTTCTTTAGTTGATGAACACTTTCCAACCTTTTTCTCTTACTGGATCGGGTAATCCTTCCCAAATGAAATCCATAGCTATTTTTTTATCCTTCTTCAATTCCTTCGTGGTTGCAATATTTTCTTTCTTCGTAGCATTATATCCTATTAAAATTGAATAACAAATATCATATCCTTGTTCCTTTAAAAAGGTTATCGTCCTTATGCTCCACATATCATACTCTAGACCATTCTGACCATTAAACAATAGTACTCCATTCTTAGTATATTCCATGATCTCCTTCCAGTGGTTAAAATTTCTCTTAAAGGAACCTACTCTGATACCAATTGTTGAATTAATAAGAGGGGGGTGAATCAATAATGAGCAATTATTCCACTTTTAACCACAATATGTATTCTTTATCTTTACCAATAGTGTTTAGAAGTATAT
>ML821335.1:83666-107560 GCA_009831015.1 Picea engelmannii
GCAAGGATAGAGAGTTCAAATATATATTGATATTGGAGGATTGTATCTTCCTCTTGGATGTTTATCCCTCCCTTTACATTTGGAAGTTGTAGCTACCTTTGGAAGTCATTACTTCCCTTGAACAAAAACTACTGATTATTTCTCATATATTGTGCCTTGTGTATTGTGGTGTATTGGTGTAACTCTTATACTATTGTTCATTGCTCATTGGATATAATTGAATGGTTTAAGTATAAGTTGAAAAAGGTTTTTAAATTGTACTTGATACTGATTCACCCCCCTCTCAGTATCAACAGGAAGCTCCAAACCCTTATTATTAGGATCCAACCTAAAGCAAGATACAACTCCCTGATTCTTTGGATCCAACCAGAAGGAGGCTACAATGCCCTAGGTTCTCCAGTTCCAACCGGAAGGTGGCTACAACCACCTAGTTCTTAGGATCCAACCTGAAGGAAGCTCCAACTCCCTGATTCTCTGACTCCAACTGGAAGGAGGTTACAACCCCATTTCCTTGCCTCATCTTGCTGCCCTAAAATATAAATGTATACCAAAATTCATGGACTCTGCCACCGTCACAAACTCTATCACAAATATATCATTATCTTTGTCTCTTTCACTACCATTGCCATTGTCACTGTCATTTCCATTGTCATTGATACTATCACAATCAATACCACTATCACTAATACTCAACCAGATCCTCTCACATGGATCATATACCAAATACACCTCTCAAATAGATGTCCAACAAACACATTCCTCAACCAAGCATGATCCAACATCACCACATACCATCACACGATATGTGTCTCAACCATGTACCAACCTATACCATGCATCAACTTGTACCACAACCTATACCATGCATCAACCTATACCATCAATGATGTACCAATGATGTACATGTACCGTATAAAATACCATGTGTCAACCATGCAAATAAACCATGTACATCAACCATGCACATTAATACATGTACCTTATACCATACCATGTGCCAACCATGAAATGTATCTCATATACCATTTCAAGCATCAAACATGTACTATGCCATGCACAATAAGATATGTTGAATAGGTAATACCAACAGTGTATCTCAACCAAGTACCATCACCACTAAAATATGTCTCCTATGCATGTACTACCATATGCCAAGTGTATACCTCAATAATGTATCAATATAAATAGTAGATCACTAACACAATAACCATACACATTGTACCAATAAATCAAGAATTGTACCAGCAATGTATCTCACCCAACATGTACCATATACCATGAAATTCCTCTAGTCATATGCCTCAAGAATGCTCTCCAATATAACAAAGATGTAGTTTCATAAAAAATATTACAAGCCTCAAGTATATGCCAATACCACAAAGATGTGCCTCTAAAAATGAACCATAAAAACCATATACTAAGTACCATGAGTGTGTCTCAAGCATATAACAATCTTACCTCAACCATGTACCATCAAGGGCCTCCAAGACATACCTTAATCATGTGCCATATCATCCAATATTCAAGCCTCAAATAATTACATAAATGACATAACTTGACTCATGAGAACCTATAGAATGAAGACCTGGGAACATGCTTCATACTTCAGGGACCTAGTACTAACATCCACTCAAGTTTTTTATGAGTTTTTCACATGTACACTACCTCTCCACATACAAACAAAATACATATGCTACCTCTTCTACTATCAGCCCATGTATGTACACTACCTCTTCTACTGTCAACCCGTGTATGCCTAATAAACTAGGGTTTTTTAAGTTTTGCAACTTTGAAACTTCCGACCCTTCAGAATTTTCACTGCCTCAAACTTGATACATTAGATTTAACCTCAAATTCACTAGTATACTTTCCAATAGAAATATAAACCATTACTAAATTACTAGACCATAACAATTCACTAGATAGATGTTTAATATAAGTGTATGTGAATGTACTAATGAGTGACTCCATGAGGTGTATTTATACAAGTGATAGGTAATTCCCCTCCTTACTTTAGGGCTTCTAGGGTTTTATTTTTACAACAACTTTACCCCTTTATTAACCAACTAGGGGTTTCTTGACCACTCTTTTGGCTTCCAACTTCGCAAGACCATATCTCGCTAACCGTGAGGAAGTACACGATGTTCCACATATCACTGGAAATGACATGATGAGTACTATACATCTATGATTGTATTACCTTCATTTACTCAATCCTTCAAGTCCCTATTCCTCATTCAACATTGATACCAAAATATGTTACTAGAATCCTTCAAATGTATCTGACACAACTCATCATTACTCTTGACCATACAAATGACAATAAACTATCCAATTATCTCATCCACATCACTGTAGACATCACGTGAACTCTCCAAGGATTTACATAAATATCTAAGGGGTGATATCACTATCCATGGTCACTCTCCAAGGGTTGACATCAATGACAACCAACTATCCAAAACATTTGTCCATCAATCTAAACCAACTTTCCAACAATACATATCTATGTGTGAACAAAGTGTGGTTAGATTTATGTTTGTAGATTAATTTTTTTTCATTTAAAATCTAAAATTATCACAATTTTCTTGAATGAGTTAGATATGGTAAGAAGTTTGTTTTCAGTTGTGATTTGGTGGTTAAAGGGAGAACTATTGTTCATAAACAATTGTTTTCAATTTATTTTTTTGTATTTTTCTAGGTTATAGAGTTTAGGAAAAATTATTGAGTGTTTTCTCTTATGTTGAGGATGGTACCTAGGGTAAACACTAAGATATTTATGGTACAAGGTCGATCAACAATAGGAATTGAAGCCATTACAAAAATATACTAAAATTATGATCTTAGCATGTCACTTGAGGGAATTGAACCCAGGTGGGGAGATAACACTCATTCCTCCCAAACACATGAGCTAAACCCAATTGAATTTTCAATTGCATTGTTGTGATGATAAAATTTCAATAAAAGTCATCCAAAAAGAGAATAATAAATCACAAGCATTTTTCTTCAATTAAATTATTGTGATGCTGATACTTTTTATTGAAAATTGTAAGTTTTAAACTTGTGAAGTAAAACTATGCATACATATCCTTAAGAAAAATAGAAATTAATCAATGGATCATACACATATTACACAAAGATTTACTTGGAAACCTTTATCTAGGAGAAAACCAACCTTCCTTGGTGCCATGCCTATCAACTCTTCATTGTATTCATTTCACCATTCACAATACAATATATACAATATTTTAGGTATTATGTAGCTTCCAAAACACTAATCTCTTAATACAAGATTAATTTAGTAAAAATCTAAACAGAGCGAAACTACTAAAAATAACAAAAACTGCCCAAAAAATAATTTTGGGGTGTTGCCTCGAACCTTGTCACCTCCGAGAAAATACCTTATCCTATCAGGGGGGGTAATCCTTTTCCTCTCCTCAGGAAATTCCCTATGCACATGTACATCGCTACTGTGGGGAGGATTGTCAAGTCTGACACAATTCCCCCACACACATGCAAATAATATAACACATAACCAACATTCTTCCACTTGTTGTTTTCTTTGCATACATAGAGTCACATGATTACATAGTCAACAATCCATGGTAGCAACGCCCATTGTTTCTCTACGCTGGGAGAAATTCTCGATGCTTACAATGTTTTCAATGGATTTGCAACATTATTCAAAGTGTCAACCTTCTCCAGTAACACCTTCTTGTCTTCAACCATGTCTCTTACAAAGTTATATTGAACATCAATATTCTTTGTCTTTGAATGATAAGTTAGGTTCTTTTCTAGGAAGATTGCACTCTATCTATCACAATCTAATATTATTGCTTTTTGTACCAACCCAATACTTGAACACAATATTTGTAACCATATTTCTTTGTAACTTGCATTAGTGGTTTCCATGTATTCAACTTCTGTAGTTGAGAGTGCTACTACATCCTGTATTTTTCTCATCCAACTGATTGCTCCTCCAAATGGGCTAAACACATACCCACTTGTAGATATTCTACAATATAGATCTCTAGCCCAGTGTGCATCAACAAACCCATGTATGTCCAACACTGTCCAATCCTGGTCTTCCTTGGTAGAAAAATCCATAACTAGTAGTGCCACACAAATACTTGAAAACCCTCTTTATTGATGTCCAATACTCCTTTGATTTTGACATATACCTTATCGAAACTCCCACTACATGTGCAATGTTCGGTCTAGTACAGACCATTACATACATCAAAATTCCAACCGCACTAGCATACAAAACATGAGACATGTCCTCTTCCTCTTCCTGTGTCTTGGGACACTAATACGTAGATAACTTTACACCTTTAGGAATAGGAACATTGACTAGTTTACTTTCCTGCATATTAAACCTCAGCAACATCATCTCAACATATTTTCTCTAATTCAACTAGAGTTTCATATTTTCTCTATCTCTTTTAATTTCCATTCCTAGAATGAATTTAGCATCCCTGATATCCTTCATGTCCCATTTGGAGGATAGTTTTGATTTCACCTCCTTGATAACATCCATGTTGTTTCCTACCAACAACATGTTATCAACATACAACACTACATAAATAAAGTAATTACAAACCTTCTTGGAATATACACAATGATCAACCCTTCTCACAAATCCTAGTCCAAGGATGTATGTGTCAAACTTTTTGTACCGCATTCTAGGTGATTTCTTTAGACCATATAGTGACTTCTTTAGCTTACAAACTAGCTCTTTCTTTCCCTTCACTACAAATCCTTCTAACTGCTTCATGTAGATTTCTTCTTTCGGATCCCCATGTAGAAATGTTGTCTTCACATCCATATGTTCTACTTCAAAATAAAAAGAAACAAAAACAAATAAAATAAATAGAATAGAATTTAAATTGGCAATAGGAGAAAAAAATTCACCAAATTCAATTCCCTCTACCTGGGAATAACCTTTTGCTACGAACTGAACTTTGTATTTCACCACTTTTCCTTCTATATTCAACTTCTTCTTAAACACCCATTTGTTTCAAATGAGATTTATTCCAATTGGTATCTCAAATAGATCCCAAGCTCGACCATGGCCTTCTTCTAGAGTTTACCATCCTCTGAATTCACTACTTTCATGAAAGTTCTAGGATCATCATTCATAAAAGATAAAGAAAAATTATCATGAAAATCAAGTGGAATATACCTTTGTGGTTTCCTTCTTTCCCTCATTGATCTCCTCAATACTAAAGTATGAGTTTCTTCTTCTTATGATTCATCTTCTTCCATTGAGTTAGATTTTACTCAAACTCTATTTTCTCAGGTTCTTCTTTCCTTCGTAGGAGTTCCTATTTGGGAACATATTTAACCTCTCTAAAAACAATATCCCAACTGTAAACATTCTTCTTAGTTTATGGGTTCCAAAGCTTATAACCTTTCATACCATATTTATAACCAATAAAGATACACTTTTCATCTTTATTGTTCAACTTTACTCTTATTTTCCTTTGGAATATGTAAATAAGAATCACAACAAAACACCCTAAGATATTCAAGAGGGAGTTTCTTACTAGTCCATACCTCATGTAAAAATTTTTACACCAACATTGATGAGGGTGATATATTTGCTAGGTAACATGCAATACCCACTGCCTCTACCCAGAATTCATGTCCTAACCTGGCACCACTGAGCATGCTCCTTTCTTTTTTCATCAACATCATGTTCATCCTTTCTGCAGCCCCGTTCTGTTGAGGTGTGTATGTAGTAGTATTTTGTCTTACTATTACGCACTTCTTACAAAACTTGTCAAATTCATTTCTATAGAATTATCCACCATTATCTTTTCCTCAACACCTTTATTTTCTTCTATGTTTGGTTCTCAACAAGAGCCTTAAACTCTTTAAATTTACCAAAAATATCAAATTTCTTTTAGAGGAAATAAATCCATGCATTCCTCAAGAAATCAACAATGAATGAAACATAGTACACAGACTTACCTAGTGATGTAACAAATATTGGTCCAAATACATCACTACATACTAACTCTAAGATCCACTTTTCTCTTGTAGTATGAGATGATAATATTACTCGATCATATTTACCATATATGTAATGTTCATAGAAATCAAAATCTAGGGTGCAATTAGACATACCTTCAACCATAGCTTTATTGTGTAGTGTTCAAAGGTCCTTTTCTCTAATATGTCCCCTTGTTTGATGCCACAACATGGTCTTCTTTCCAAGGATAATTTAGATCCTATTTTCTTTATTTCTCTTCTCTAGAACAACATAAATGTTACATCCATCATGATAAGTTCTTCCCAACATCTTGTACAGAGTTCCACACTGAAATTCCCTCATCAACACCATTTCTCCTCATACCATATTGCAAGTTCCCTTTCCCAATAAAGTATCCACACCTGCATCATCCAACTTAATTATAGATATAATACTCCTAGCTAGATTTGGAATGTGTAGAACCCTAGGGGGAGTTTTAATCCTTCCATATTTCAAAAACATATTAACCCTTCCACATCCCATGATTTTGGTTGTTGAGCCATCTCCTAGGAAGAAATCACCACCATTGTAATTTCATATTCATAGAACCACTTCCTATGAGGAGTCATATGAAATGATGCACCTGATTCGATCAACCATACACCATGATATGCATGTGTAATTGTAGATTCTAGGTAAACATCTCCTCCATCTTTTGTGGAGGTGTCTTCCTCTGTGGAAGAGGTATCATCTATTCCCTTTGCTTTATCAACATTCTTCGACCTGCAACCTTTCTTAGAAATGTCTAACTTTACTAAATTTCCAACATTTCATCAAATGTCTTCCTAGAGATTTAAATCTATGATGCAGGAGCATCTTTCCTCCAAAATAAACTTGGTTTGACTATACCTATGGGTCTTTAGTTTATTTGAATTCAATTGTTTAAATGTTTAAAATTCCTATGTTTGAAGGAATTCTAGAAAACTTGTATTAGTTGTGGAATGCATTGTAATTGAGTTAGTTCTCGAGAGTTGTGAGGAATTAGAGAGATATTAGGGTTGGTTGTATCTCTCTTTAGTTCATTGTGGATATAGAATGAGGATTTAGTGGATCTAGAGGATCTTAGGGATTTATATGAGGGTTTTTAGGATCTGAAACAAATTGTAGTTTCAGAATCATTTTGTATTAATTTGTAAGCCTGAGGGAAATAAAGGTGTGGCCAATTGAATGGAGAATAAAACCAAAGAGTGTGATAATGTAAAAGTCCATTAAGGAATAAAGGCCTTATGTAAACACTATGTACAATGTGTGCACAATCAAATAGGAGATTCACTCTATTTCGAGTGTTTAGGGATTTGCTTGTTCAAATACCTTTGTCTACTATTGTGTGTGTTGAATCTCTACAAATATTGAGTGTTATAGGTTTCAACGGTTAATCAATGAAGAATTCCATTATTAATGCATGTGTCAGGTCAAAGTTATGGAGCATTATTGCAAGTTTAGTTCTCCTAATTTTTGTGTTGTGGACTGGTGATCGAGAAACAATAGTCGTTAGATCCTTGTTGGGATCCATATTGACCGTGAGATTGAAGATAATCTGAGCAATACTAAGGGACATTCTTGATTTTTTATCACCATTGGATCAATGATCTATATCATTTTCACATTGGGAAAAATCCAAAAGTTAATGCAAGTAATTGACGACCAAGATTAAATATGGGATAGAGGTCTATCTATATCGATGATGAGGAGTGTTCTTCATTCAAATTCTAAGGAAAGGGAGAAAGCCTTTTGGACTTAGTTTATTTGGAGTGTCGGAATAGAAGAAACTCTCACAGAGAGTTTTGATCAATGGACTAGATTGATTGAGAGACAGAGGAAATCAACAGTTGTCAAAGTGTCCACGTGGTAATAGTAAATCGGGCATACAGAGAATCGAAAGAAGCAAAGTATAACTCTTACTAATGACCAATATTGATTCAGGTTAGCCCAAATCAACTACTATGAAAGGAAGATGTGGAGGCATTAGATTGGTTGTCGAAGAGGGCCATCAGAGTCAAGCAACTGGAGTAACTTTGATAGAAGGAAAACAATGAACAATGGACATTTTTTCGAGATGATACAGATCGGTGTTAAGGGAGAGACATGTGGCAACAATTGATTGGTGTTCATAATAGGCTTATTGGAGTTAGTTAGTAGAAAAAAAATCTGACAAAGCAATTTTGATCAATGAATCATATCTAATCGGGGTCATATAGATCAGTTTCTCAAGAACAGACACGTGGAAGGTCACCAGAGTGACACATGGTAATTGAGAGAGCTCGGATGTGGCATAAACAAATAAGAAGTGGACACATGGCAATGAATTGGATGAATGAATGAGTGACACATGGAAGTTGAGTCCTTAGGTGAGAGTTTGACACGTGAAATCCACGTGTAGACTCTTTGGTGAAGGCATGGTGCAATGAATTCAAGAGGGTGACCTGTGACTGATAGATCCAAAGTAGATCAACGGTGGATGTGTCTTTATTGTTTGAATTCCGAGAGGGGAAGGACTATCAGAATGATAGTTACACAAGGTTACATCTAGAAGGAGTCTGAAAAAGGAAATTCGATCAAAAAAAATGGACGTTGATCGAGACTATCCATTGGGATGAGACCAAGAGTAATATCCACCGTCTATTGAGACAGCCCTTTCAGAGCCTGTTCCCAGGGTTGTATTTTTTAATTCTGACTACAACATTCTGAGACAAGATTAGGATCGTCCTTTCAGTGACAATCAACAGTGAGGATTGAAAGGAGAATTAAGTCCTGACAATTCAAGTTCATGGTCATGAGTATTGATCACATGGATAAGGAATGAGAACTGATGGATAAGGAATGAGCATCATGAGTATTGTTCACATGGTCGTATTAATTTTGAGCGCTAGTGGACTAGTGTGCAATAGAATATTTCAGAACTCTTCTATAGGAGAGTTTGGGACCACGTGTTAAATAATTAGAACAACTTGACCCAAGCTAAGAAATAATTCATTCTAATAATTTTGCACAATGTGGGTTGACAGGTCAAGGGGTTATCAATTTTCGTATCAGAGAAAATTTAGTGCTCTTTGGAACTATGTAAGGGATACAAAGAAAGGGAAGGTTCAATAGAGAATCTGAGCTAATTTAGAAGGAATATTGAGAAAATTGTGCATATATCTAGAAAAAGGAATTGGATACATAATTCCTTGGTGGGTTATTGCAAAAGCATTGGACAAGAAGTTGTTCATTCAAGTGTATTAAATATGGAGGATAATATCTCATGAGTATATCTTACAGGTATTATTGGAAATTTAAATTTAATTATGGTTATGAGGAATTGTGAATATAGGTAGAAAAGAAGAATTGTTAGCAACATTACAACCAAAGGAGATATGATAGAGATCATGTAGAGATCTTAGCAAATAAAGAGAATTTTGTGGAAGAACCTTACAACAAGGGATGTTGTAACACTTTTAACTAAAGGTTGGAAGTAAGGAGAATGACAAAATTTCTCAGGGGAAAGTGAGAAAGAGTGCATAAGCTAGAGGAGCAAAGAAGATGCTCAGAGGGTTCTAGGAAATATAACTAGAAGAATACCAAGATGAAAATATCAGGAGAGAGGCTTGAGTTGGTATTAGGTAGTATATGAGGATATTTTCTACAGGGGATTGATGCAACTCACAGTGAAAAAGGATAAGTTCACAAGAGATGGAGATGAATATTGATGGTTATGTCAGAGGTTCAGGAGGAAGCCACAATATAGGAAAAAAAGAAAATGCCAAAGTAGTTGGAAGAAAGATGAGTAGGGATTAATTTGATATAGAATTTATTGAGTTAAAGAAGAGATTCAACATAATTATGAAGTTTCTAGAGGAAGGTGAGGAAAACCAGAGATATGATTGGATACTGAAGAGGAAGTCTAGATGTTCTATTAAGAAATTGATTGCAGGGAAGAAGAAGCACAGGTGAAGACTCAGATTATAGAAGAATAACTCAAAGAAGATGAATATAGAGAATCCTTGAGAGCAGGGCCAACAATTCAATTTTGTGAACCAGAGAAGGGAGTGATGCTTGGAGAAGAGGATGAGGTTCAAAGTACAAACCTCATGAATAATTTACAAAGTTTATTCTATCATAAGGAGAAGATGCTAGAGGCATCTAAGGGTACTAAGAAATTTCATATTTTTAAAATTGGGGATTTATGTATGTTTGTAGGGTTACTGTTCATGAAGATGGGAAGCCACTTGAATTTTTCCTAAAGGAGGAGTTGCCTTATGAAGGCATGAGAGAGAGATAGATTCATAATTTTGTCAAATCAGAGGAAGAGATAATATTGTCTCTTGAAAATTATGAACAAGGAAGTCATGTATAATCAAAGGATGCAGATGATGGAGATACAAAGAGGGTGAATAGTTGGCTTGGGGATACTTCAGAGGATGAAGTATATAAATTCTTGGAAATATTTATGCAAGGATACAATGCAGAAAGTATGGATATTGCTAACGAGGAGATGACAGTGGAAGATGATGATCATTGGTACATGATCATGGAGAAAAGTATAAGTTGTTTGAATAAAATCTGTCATTTTAATCAATTCCAAGAACAAAATTTATTTGAGAAATCATGTAGATTGAGCATGCAACTTAAAGATATACAATACTATTTTCATAATTTTATGTTGATTGAGAAGTGTTCTCAAGCAGATGAGGGCAAAAAGAGATTTGAATACCAAGGATGGAAATATCCATACAAATTTTATGTGGGAGTTTGCAGCATAAAAATTACAGCAATGGTGTGTGCCAGCCGAGGAAACGACTGAGCATTGAGGAGTTATGGAAACATTTGATGAATATTTCCAAGAGGAGATAGAATAGAAAGAATAATAATCATAGCATGCTAGTACAACTTATTAAATAAAGCAGAGATGTTGTAAAAAAATAAAGTAAAGTATGGGTTCCTAGAAGATTGCAGATAACAACATTGTAGAAACAAAGCAACAAGGTGAATGGAAAGCAACAACATAAAGTATGGGATCCAGGAGGACTTTAGCTAATGGAAATCATGATCAGGATATCATGAACACTTTTTTTCCTTGGGATTCTAATGCAGGAGCATCCTGCCTCCAAAATCAACTTGATTTGACTAGACCTAGGGGTCTTGAGTTTATTTGAATTTAATTTCTTAAATGTTTAAAATTCCTATGTTTGAAGGAACTCTAGAAAACTTGTATTAGTTGTGGAATGCATTGTAATTGAGTTAGTTCTCAATATTTTTGAGGACTTAGAGAGATATTAGGGTTGGTCATATCACTCTTGAGTGCACTATGGATTTAGAATGAGGATTTAGTGGATCTAGAAGATATTAGGGATTTGTATGAAGGTTTTTAGGATCTGAAACAAATTGTAGTTTTAGAATTATTTTGTATTAATTTGTAAGACTTAGGGAAATAAAGGTGTGGCCAATTGAATGGATAATCATGCCAAAGAGTGTGAGAATGTAAAATTCCATTAAGGAAGAAAGGCCTATTGTAAATACTATGTACAGTGTGTGCACAATCAAATAGGAGAATCACTCTATTTCAAGTGTTTAGGGAATGGTTTGTTTGAATATCTCTGTCTATTATTATGTGTGTTGAATATCTGCAAAGATTGAGTGTTGTAGGTTTCACCGGATAATTATTGAACAATTCCCTTATTAATGCATGTGGTAGGTCAAAATTCTAGAGAGTTATTGCAGGTGTAGTTCTCTTAATTTTTGTGTCGCAAGTTGGTGATCAAGAAACAATAGTTGTTACATCCCTATTGGGATCCATATTGATATTCATATTGAATATCATCTGAGTGGGACTAAGGGATAGTCTCTATCATTGATCATCATTGGATCAACGATCTATATTTTTTTTTCATTGGGAAAAATCCAAAAGTTAATGTAAGTAATTGATGACCAAAATTAAATCTCAGATAGAGGTCTATCCAGATCGACGGTGAGGAGTGTTGTTCATTTGGATTTTGGGGCAAGGGAGAAGGTATTTCAGACTTAGTGTATTCGGAGTGCCTAAATAGAAGAAAGTTCGATGAAGAGTTCCAATCAACAGATTAGATTGATCAAGAGACAGAGGAGATGAACGATAATCAAAATGTCCACATGGAAGTAGTAAATCAGGCATCCAGAGAATTGAAAGAAGCAAAGTATAACCCCGAACGATGATCAGGATTGATTCAGGGTAGCCCAAATCAATGGATACAAAAGGAACATGTGGATGCATTGGATTAGATGTCGAATATGGCCATCGAGGTCAATAAGCTAGAGTAACTTCAATATAAGGACAACGATGAACGCTGGAGATCAATTTGGGATGATACATATCGTTTTTGAGGGAGTGACACATGGTGATAACTGATTGGTGTTCAAAACAAACTTATTGGAGTCTGTTAGTAGCAAGAAATTCTATAGATAAATGTCAATAAATGACTTGGATGTAATCGAGGTAAGATAGATTGATGTATTAGGATGAGACACATGGAAGGTCACCAGAGTGACATGTGGCAGTTGACAGAGCCTAGATGTGGTGTTAGAAAATGAGAAGTGGACATGTGGCAATGAAGTGGATGAATGAATGAGTGACACATGGAAATTGAGTCCTCAAGTGAGAGGTTGACACGTGATAGCCATGTGTATACCCTTTGGTGAAGGCATGATGTAGTGAAGTCAAGAGAGTGACCTGTGACTCATAGATCCATAATAGATCAACAATGGAGGTGGATTTGTTGTTCAAAGTCTGAGAGGTGAAGGACTATCGAAACGACATTTTTGGAAGGTTGCAACTAGAAGGATTCCAACAAAGGAACTCTGGAAAAAAAATGAACGTTGATCCAGACCGTCCATTGAGACACAACTAGGAGTCAGATCCACCATTCATCGGGACAACCCTTTCGGAGCCAGTTCTCAAGGTCAAATTTGTTAATTCCAACTACAACATTATGAGACCAGATCAGGATCATCCTTTTAGTGACGATCAACAATGAGGATTGAAAGGAGAATTAAGTCTCGATGAGTTAAGTCCATGGTCATGAGTATTGGTCACATGGATAATGAATGAGCATTGACGGGTTGAAGAATAGGGAGAATGAACTTTATCCCATAGATCTGAATATGAGGTTCTGTGTAAACAAGCACATGATTTTGAACACTAGTGGATTGGTGAGCAACGGAGTATTTCAGAACTCTTCCAAAGAAAAGTTTGGGACCACGCATTAAATAATTAGATCATTTGGATCTAAGATGAGAAATAATTCATTTTGATAATTCTGTGTAATGTGGGTTGATAGGCCAGGAGGTCATCGATCTACCTCTAGATTTAGATCTCTCCCCTAAATACTTATTTTTATTCCTATATCAGGGATGACCGCTAACAAATAAAGCATTTGTTCTCTAACTATCCATGTTTTTCTGCCTCATCTCTTCCTATAACAAGGATGCAACTACATCATCATATTCCAATGAATATTTAGTGGTACTACCAATTTCTACAACCAAATTATCCTAGAAATCTGGAAAAAAACATAACAAGGTAATACACTTATCTTCTTCTGCAAGCTTAATAACAACAGAGACAAGTTGACTTACCAAAGTGTTGAAGGAATTTAGATTATTTTTCATAGAATATCAATCTTCCATCATAAGATGATACTGTCTCTTTCAAAAAAAAAATGTGTTTACCAGGGACTTTGACTGATACAAATTCCCTAATGATGTAGTAGAATCTCGATCATCCTGAGGATGACATGACAAAGGTAGTTACGAGGACATGATAGAGTTGTTACAACATTGATTGGTTGCTACAGGATGTGAATGAGATAAAATTTTGGGAGTAACAACATGGGTGAAGATAGATTGAATGCTACAAAGTTGCAGCATTGAGGAAACTAGGAGCAGTGTTATAGAATGGATGAGTGTGTGGATTGTTATGTTGCAGAAGGTGAGTTGTTACAACAATGAGTGGTTGATGCAGGATGTGAATGAGACAGATTGTTGGGAGTAACAACATGGGTGCAGATCGATTGAATGTTATAGAGTTGAAACATTGGGCTAGTTGGGAGCACAACTATAGAATGGATGAGTGTGTGGATCATTATGCTGCAGAACATGAGATGTCACAACAGTGATTGGTTTTTGTAGGATGTGAATAAGACAAACTGTAGGGAGTAACAACATTACTACAAATCAAAATAATGTTGCAAATTTGCAGCAGTGGGGAAGTTGGTAATGATGTTATAGAATGGAAAAGTTGTTATAGACCTAAAATGCCCTACTTATGCATACATGGCATTTTCCTTTATACTTGCACATTTTTCCAAAATTTTGTTGAGGAACTCTTTTTTTAAAACCGTTTTTTGGAGCATGTACGGGCCCTGTTGCACTACTTCCCACGTAAATACACTTATTGGATGCTAGACAACCCAAGCACATACACTAGATGCCTACTAAACAACATGCATTTACCTCCAAAAGTTGCAAAAAATAAAAAAAAATTGCAAGGTGTTAACACATAGAAATGTAGGGGTCAAAAAGTCATTTCAGTCTTTGTTTTTGAGTCATAGGTTTTAATAGTTTTTATGACTTATTACTATAGTCATTTTTCAATTTTTTATTTAAATAAACCAAGTTAGTTTGGCCTTGGTCTAGGGTATTTGGGTTATGTCTTTGTTATCGTGACAAGGAGTGATAAACCCTCATGAGTCACATCTTTGAAAATCGTTATTATCACCTTGACATGTCACCTCCATGACTGTATGAAAAATCTCTAGCTATCACCTTTTATCCGTTTAGTTGGCAAGTCAGTTTTCATTTGAGCGCCGCCAACTCACTAAGAGAGTTTGCAACAAACTCAAGTTCTCCATTCATTCATTGTCATCATTACCTTTTTATCATGCTAAGGGATTTCATTGTTTTCAGATTCTATTTTTAACAAATTTTCAGGGATCATGTCTTTGGACATCCTAATAGTCTCCTCAAAGCATGCAAATCTTGTTTGAATTAGGTGTTGCGAACTGGTAGATAGGCATTTCGAACTTCACTGCGAACTCATTTTCTATAGCAGAGTCTTCTAAATATTTGATCATAACTTTTGAACGATGATGTTGGTTTTTCTGAAAAAAAATTTAGAGGAGCATGATATTGGCATTGACCCGCTGACACAAATTCATCCAAACCCAGTTTGGTATTTGGGAGATAAAATCAAAACATCAATGTGTTTCGAACTAGAACTGCGGACTGGATGAAGAGGAGCATTGGAGTTTGGATAGTTTTCAAACACTTCTGGTCAAATTCAAAGATGTCAGTGTTGGTGCAATTATTTGCATAATATATTACCAAACATAAATTATCAACCAGGATTCGTAATCAAAAGAGTTGATGCACTATATATGCTGATAACAGAAATGGTTCCTATGTCTGATGAGTATAGTTCAATCAAGAAAACCATATAAAAAACCAATACTCTGTTTTCACACTTCAAAGATAACACTCTTCACACAGTTCATAAATTAGAAAGCAAAACTTGCAATCATGCACTCAAAATATTTTTCTCAGATAATGCCTTGTCCATTTACAAGCTCATGAAGTGGAAATGTGGACTTTGAACTAGTTATCTGTACCTTCTACTCTTAACAACAACTAGCAAACAAATATGGGCATACTTCAACAATACTACTCCAAACTTATGAGATAAAACTGATAACAAAACTTCTCAAGCAAACAGTGAATCGAAATGTTCTTTCTTAGGTGACAAATCTATTCATTAGAGGCTCATGAAATGAAAATATGAACTTAAAATCTATCTCCTGGAAAAACTAAACTAACAAGTGGGATGCTTCATTAAAGCTCACGTATGGTGAAATATGGAGATCCAAATGTTCCTGCAATACCACACTTTGCAACAAATTTGAATAGTGAAATCAAACAAAATAACATGAAATCAAAATAACAAATACATGAAATGAAAATCTACTCTAACAATTTACAATAAGCTTACCAAGCTAGATCGGTGGCCCTTGGCGCTGACAACATGGAAGCTTTTAGATCACCAGATGTGAACTTCTAAGAGAGACAAAATCACCGAATTCAATCTTGCATTAATCTCCAACAAGTAGATTTACAAAAAGAGTCGTTTCATGAATCCATTCTACATCATAACAATTCTCCTTTAAGAACCATTCTTACATCATGATAATTCCTTATCCACTAAGACCTATGTGGTCTTATTTATACATAAAATCCATGGAGGAATAGATGAAACCAAATCCCCAAACTAAGAAAATAATTTTTACAATTTTAGGATAAATCCCAAAAATCTGAGTTTTTTAATAATTTGGGCAAATTCGAGTTATTCCCCAACCCATATCTCCCAAACCAATTCTAATTGTGAAAAAAAAAAACCCTCATAATACTCAATTTATCATATTTTGGACAAAACCCATGTTTTAGAATTTTTAGATCTGATACCATATGCACAGAAATCAAGGCACAAGTTGACAATTTGAGTTTTTTTTATAATTTTGACAGAATCATTCCCCCTAAGCAGGAGGTCCACACGTGCAAGTTGGGTGAATTTTGATTCATGTGTCCTCATGAAAACAACGTTCTAGACAAAACCCATGTGTCCAATTTTCCTCTAGAAGCTTTCCAAAATTTTGAATTATTTCTAGTACCAGATTAGCACATGCTAGTATCGGAATAGGTGGAGCCTTGGTACCGGAATAGACTGGGTACCGGATCATGCTATTTAAGATTCAAACTGATTATTATCATAAATAATCAATCATTTAATCAAATTAACTCAATAAAACTAAACAAATCATGCTTTAATCATAAGTTACCTCTTATGCACCTGAACAAGGTCATCGAGTGTATTATGAAGGAAACAGTTTATTAGATACACATTGAATAGGTAAAATAGGCTCAGATAGAAGGTAATATAGGGCATTAGAAGTGTCAAAATGGAGACTCAACATTCCCCCATGCTTAATTCATTACATGTCCTCATGCAACAATGATCTTCAAAATTTCACAATTGATGATACTCCTCACTCGATCAAGCATTCCCTAAAGTTAAGTCTTATCCAATCTGTTTTCGATCAAAGTTAGGAGAAAGGGCTGGATGTGACTCTAATATGATTATATGATAGTGGCCAAGAGTTTTCATAATGATTTTGACTAATAGGCCCCCTTGGCTAGATTACCTTTAAAACAAAAGTGATATAAGCATAATTTAGATATCATTTGAAGAGAGGAACACATAAAAGGATACATCCCAAGATGATTAACTTGTTTCTTATCCAAGTTTGTAGAGATTGAACTCTTCTTTTTTAGGTAAGGTGAATTACATATAATGAGGGTCCCACTTCTCATGCAAACTTATTTATTTTAAAGATAGAACTCTAAAGTGGATACTTGAAGGTTCTTAAGAATATCATCTGAGAGATATAAAGGTCATCTCCTAGTCTTGATTTGATAATGATTTCTTCATAATGATACCCAAGGATTTATGTTCAGTTTTAAGTGTTCCACTTTATGTTTTTCAACTCCCTTTACCCGGCATAGCCCCGCTGCCAGCGGGCCTGTTCAGTACCCCGACAGGTTTACCTTAGTACCATACAAGCATGGCCCTGCTGCCAACAGGCCTGTTCAGTACCCCGACGGGTTTACTTGTACTTCCTGATACTTCCTTTTTATTATATTACTCAAAAGATTTAGAATAATGTATATTGTTCATTGACAGTTTTTAGAGTATAAGGAAGGCAGGTGGTACGAGAGTGTTTTAGATTTATTAGGCACATAATTAATTGTTTGCAATTATTCCAAGGGTGACATCATCCACATTCAAATTAAATCATTAGCTATTCAATGTATAATGTAATGTCTCATATAATGACTAAGAGGTCCCTCTTGTTAATCCTATTAGGGTTCTCATGAAATTTCATTGCGGTTTTGCAAGGGCAGTTCACCACATGAGGTTTTCATAAATACCTCTCAAGAGAAACTTGTAAAGATAAACTTGGATAAGAGCTTGTTGAATCAACTAGGTTAGTACTATACCTAATGGTGTCACCATTTTTCAATGGATATTTCAATGAGCAATCACTTCTTCAAAATAATGAAGTAATAGGACAAGTGCACCCATTATCATATACAACTAAATGTGAAAATATCTTCTTAAAGGAGAGAAAGGATGATTCATTCAAGGTTGAGTGTATAAATGTAGGAGGAAGATGTGCATGAGAGTAAAAATAATTCAACACAAGACTTAAATGATCCTTGATAGAAAGAACATGCAAGGGGCATATGATGGATGATTTTTTCTCATTCATGAAGACAACCACTTCACCAAGGAATTCAGTGATAATATACGAGGAGATGTATAGGAGGGCTTGCAAAATTTCATGGTAGGGAGCGTGCAATAATTGAGAGTAACCATATGTTTACTGCATAATTAGTCTAATTCCTTTAGTAAAACGAAAAAATGTTGAATTTATATGTCCTAGTACTTAAATCTAGTAGCAAAACTTGAATATATGATTAGAGCTACCAGCACCTTATTACCAGTACCAGATCGCTTGAGTACTGGATGGACGCAGGGTTATGCTTTAGTAACGAAATAGCATAGAGTTGTGGTTCAGTACCGGAATAGTGCAAACCTCCTCCTTTGGTACCAGATGAGCATACAATACCGGATGAGCACATGAATGTTGTTCAGTACCAGATGAATGCAGAGTTAAACATTGTTTGCAGTATCAGATGAACACAATTCTGCAATACCGGAATAGAATGGTACCGAAATTCTAGAAATGACTATCAAATCCCAGCACTGAACATGTTGATTTGGCCTCGCCGATGAAAGTTGCAAAAGAATATGAAGGTTTCAACAACCACTCCCCCATGCCTAAGGTTTTGCATGGCCTCATGGAAACAATGTGAGATGCTAAAAAGGGTTGCTCAGAGAGTCGTGAACACCTACTAAAAACAAACCAATAAAGCTGGTTAAAACTGGATTTTTATTCATGCTTCCAAACATAAAATTTAGGGAAAATATCAAAAGTTGAATTATTAGCTATGAATAAAATGGTTTGGAATTAGCATTTAGTTTCAACTTCTATTAAAATGATCATTGAATTGATCATCCTTGTGAAATAGAGGTCTTAAAATAGATAGGTAATGATAAAGCACGAATGCATTATTTTTAACAACTTAAGGAAAAAGAAGAATTTTGAAGAAATAGGTCATCAAGCACTCCTTAAGTGTTATCTTCCGTTGACAAGGATGCCTTCTCTTCTTTTGAAACCCTTCCAGTATCATGTGTGCATTCGGAGGATGAAGAGATTCCCTTCTCATAAGATTCCAAACAAAATCATCATAACTTCTAAAAAGAAATCTACTATAGGAACAAAAGATCTTAAACGGATTTCTTTATTAGCTTTTGACATTTTCATTTATGAAAAGTATGAAAGATAGGTTACATTGTAATTATGTGCAACATTTATTTATTTATTTACCTATCCTACTCTAATTGAACAAAAGAAAATGTCCTTCAAGTATAGGAATACTTCCAGTGAAGCCATGTGTGTAACAGGGTTAGAAATATATCCATACACAAGTTTAAAAGATAAATTGTAATGCATACCGGGGTATGAAGGACCAACTTCTTTGATGATGATATCAAACAATAAATAAAAGAGTGGTGTAACCTAATAACTAATTGAAACCATATTTCAATAGGATCACTATATTCTTGTTTCTCTTCTTTGTTTAGGTCACACTGAATGTCCTCCTCTACTATGCTATGCAGATTATCCTCTTCAAGATGATTGGTCTTTGGAGTACATACAAGATCTGTTGTGAGGCATGATAAGGACTCCTCAATCTCAGGTTCCACTAGTTTCTCTCCATTGAATTCTATCCATGATTCTTTATTCCCTTCAACAAATTGACAAGAGGAATCCAACGGGACTTCTAAATCTCCCTATGAAGAGACAACTAGATTCTTGACTGCTGTGAAGATATGCTTTTCCTGAGAGGCGGATATCCTAGTTGCTGCCAGAATGCGAGAAAGTTCTTTGAGGAAAATTCTTCAAGCTCTTAATCATCCTTGAATTACTCTAGCTGGTTGATGATACCTGTTTCGCAACATAGATTAGTACTCGAGGGGTTCTTACAACACCCCAAACATGATTTATCATTAAAGATCTAAATTTTAAAACTATTTGCAAAAGAAAAACACACCAAACTTGATAGGTCATCCATAAAACCAATCCAAAACCATTAAATAAATATGATTCTAATACAACCTATTACTATTTACAACTCCCCGGCAACGATGCCAAAATGTTGGTGCAATTATTTGCATAATATATTACCAAACATAAATTATCAACCGGGATTCGTAATCAAAAGAGTTGATGCACTATATATGCCGATAAAAGATAGGTTCTTATGTCTAATGAGTATATTTCAATCAAGAAAACCATATTAAAAACCAATACTCTATTTTCACACTTCAAAGATAACACTCTTCACACAGTTCATAAATTAGAAAGCAAAACTTGTAATCATGCACTCAAAATATTTTTCTCAGATAATTCCTTGTCCATTTACAAGCTCATAAAGTGGAAATATGGACTTTGAATTAGTTATTTGTAGCTTCTACTCTTAACAACAACTAGCAAACAAATCTGGGCATACTTCAACAATACCACTCCAAAATTATGAGAGAAAACTGATAACAAAACTTCTCAAGCAAACAGTGAATCGAAATGTTCTTTCTTAGGTGACAAATATGTTCATTAGAGGCTCATGAAATGAAAAGATGAACTTAAGATCTATCTCCTGGAGAAACTAAACTAACAAGTGGGATGCTCCATTAAAGCTCATGTATGGTGAAATATGGAGATCCAACTGTTCCTGCAATACCACACTTTGCAACAAATTCGAATAGTGAAATCAAACAAAATAACATGAAATCAAAATAACAAATACATGAAATGGAAATCTACTCTAACAATTTACAATAAGCTTACCAAGATGGATCGGTGGCCCTTGTCGATGCCAACATGGAATCTTTTAGATCACCATATGTTAACTTCTAAGAGAGACAAAATCACTGAATTCAATCTTGCATTAATCTCCAACAAGTAGGTTTACAAAAATAGTCTTTTCATGAATCCATTCTACATCATAATAATTTTGATCTTTTAAGAACCATTCTTACATCATGATAATTCCTTCTCTACTCAGACCTATGAGGTCTTATTTATACATAAAATCCATGGAGAAATGGATGAAACCAAATCCCCAAACTAAGAAAACAATTTTTATAATTTTAGGATAAATCCCAAAAATCTGTGTTTTTTAACAATTTGGATAGATTCGAGTTATTCCCCCACCCATATCTATCAAACCAATTCTAATTTTGATACTCAATTTATCATATTCTGGACAAAACCCATGTTTTAGAATTTCTAGATCTGATACCATATGCACAGAAATCGAGGTGCAAGTTGGAAGTTTGAGTTTTTTTTATAATTTTGGCAGAATCATTCCCCTTGAGTTGGAGGTCCACACGTGCAAGATGGGTGAATTATGACTCACATTTCCTCATGAAAACACCATTCTAGACAAAACCCATGTGCCCAATTTTCCTCTAGAAGCTTTCCAAAATTTTGAATTATTTCTAGTACCGGATTAGCACAGGCTAGTACCGGAATAGGTGGAGCCTTGGTACCGGAATAGACTGGGTACTGGATCATGCTACTTAAGAGTCAAATTGATTAGTATCATACATAATCAAGCATTTAATTGAATTAACTCAATAAAACTAAACAAATCATGCTTTAATCATAAGTTACCTCTTATGCACGTGAACAAGGTCATCGAGTGCATTATGGAGGAAATAGTCAATTAGATACATATGGAATAGGTAAAATAGGCTCAAATAGAAGGTAATATAGGGCATTAGAAGTGTCAAAATGGAGACTCAACAGTCAGAATCAAGCCTAGATCCCATTGGTACAAAATGAGATTGTTCATCATGTTTGAGGGTTGACAAAGGGGTTTTGGATGGTTTTCATATTGGCATTGAGAGCTGTGTTGCAAACCCTTTGTTCTAGGACTACTGAAACTTTCATCTTTTTCATCCTTTCAAATTTATTCTTAAACGAGTGAATTCTTACCCATATCCAATTTACAATGTGTTGTTGAAGTTACTTCATACACACCTAAGATTTATTTTTCCTAACATTGTTCCTTGTTTATTAGTCATAATTAGTCATTATCCAGTCTCCTATATTTTAGGGGAGAATATTTCACTTGGAGAATATTATCTTTCAGTTGACACTTCAGTTTGACTAGTTGAGTTGATTTTAAATGTTGCATTGGTTTTGTCACCATGCAACATTGGGATCATCACCAACTCACTACTCTTTGTTCAGTCAGTTAACTGAAGACTAGTTGACTAGTTAACTCAGCTAGGTGGAAGTTCACTCCTGTAACTGCCTGAGAGACTAGACTAGGTGGAAGTTTACTCTTGTAACTACTGGTGTGTGTCCAGATCAATCTAGACCACCACTATAGCTCATTAGTTACTCATGTATCCTATATCTATTGTAAATTATTCACTCTTTGAGTGTGAAAAAAAATTAATGAGAATTCTTCCATTCTTTCTCTCCTTCTTCTTCCTTCTCCAATTATCTCTGCAAATGTGTGTATTATTGTTTAGCTAGATCTATTATGTGCAGGTTCAACACATTTACATGGTGTCAGAGACGATGAACTGCTAAGCAAAAGCTACACCAAATCATTTTTTGCAGGTAAAAAAAATTGAAGACAACAAAAAGATGGATTATTTGCCAAAAATACTTCTCATGCCTCATAACTATTTGGAATGGAAGCCAAAAATTTTGTTTATGCTCAGATGTAGAGGCTTTTACCAAATAACTATGGCAATGGAAGTAGAGCCTGATTCTGTCAATGAGAAAATGACTTTCTCAATAGACAAGATATGGCCATAGGATGTATCCTCTATTTTATTTCTCCCCCGAAACTTTTCCATCAAGTATATGAAGAATCACAAGGATTAACTTCAAATGAATTATGGACCATATTGGAGGTTTTATTTGGGAATAAATAATATTGTGAAGATTTCATGCAGGAGGTCGAACAGATAGAGCCTGAAGAGAAGCCATCAGAAGATCAAGTCTCTTATTATGAAGAGTCTTCTACAAAAGTTTTTGCAAAAAATTGTATTTCATTAATTGAAGATGATTTCTACTCCATTTTAGTTTTTTTTTTTGAAACTCATGTGGAAGATATATGGCATGCATCTCAAGAGTCACATGTAGACACTTTTGTATGCACCATGCATGCATCTTAGGAGTCAAAAAGCGAGCCGCTCACATCAGACGTCATTCTGATATTTTATGAGAAACATTTGCAGAAACAAATTGGATATTTGAATTCCTCTCGGAAAAATATCCAATTTAAAAAAACAATCCATCCAAAACGGAGTCCGGAAAGTGAAGTTATGATCTTTTTAACATCAACAAAATTTCAACATTTTTCTGGAAACGGCCGCACGGTTTTTAAAATTTCATCCAAAATTTATTTGGATGTTATTCATTACAAGAAGATAAAGTGGATATGTGTAGAAATATCAATGATGCATATACTTCATCAGATCTGTGCAGACATCTACATCTTCAACAAAATCTTCAAAGAGCACAAACTTGCACAGTTGCGAGGTCTTCTTGGAGTGAAGGACATGGTTGTTTAGCAACTACCTTTTGTTCCTTATCATTTTTTATTTTATGCATTGTAATTTGAGGAGGGGGGGGGGGGGTTCCCC
>ML821335.1:112734-128150 GCA_009831015.1 Picea engelmannii
GCAATGGGTTTTCTTCAACAGTTTCATTTGGTTATCAGGTATAAGAAGGGAATTTTTAACAAAGTCGTTGATATGCTTTCAAGGCCTATTATTAGTGCTTCAGTTATTCTTAAGCATAGTCCTATAATGCATGAAAGTTATGTTGAGCAATATGCTTTAGATACTGATTTCAAAGAAGTATATGAAACTTTGTGCCACTCTAACCATGTTGAAGAATTGGATTACCATGTGCATAATGATCTATTGTATCATCTTAGCAAGTTGTGTATTCCACAGGGGGAAAGAATCAACATTATAAGAGAAGCGCATTCTTCTCTTATTGCTAGTCATTTTGGTGTTGGCAAGACAGTGGCTAATTTGCAAAGGTACTGCTACTGGCCTAAAATGAATGAAAGTGTTTCAAGATATGTTCGAGGATGTTCGTTGTGTGCCACAAGTAAACCTAGCAATTGAAATTTGGGTTTGTATACTCCACTTCTAGTTCCTTCTCGACCTTGGGAAAGTATTTCCATGGATTTTGTAGGTGGTTTACCTATGTCGAGATGAAATCATGATTATCTTTATGTTGTGGTTGATTGATTTAGAAAAATGTGTATTTTGATGCCTTGTACTAAGTAGGTTACAGCAAAACAAACGACACAGATGTTCTTTCAAAATGTTTGGGTGCATTTTGGATTGCCTAAGTCCATTATTTTTTATCGAGATTCTCGATTTGTTAGAAGTTTTTGGTCGAGTTTATGGGCACTCATGGACACCAAACTTAAAAAGAGCACAGCTTTTTATCCACAAACAAATGGTCAGACAGAGGTGGTAAATCGTATAGTGGTGCATCTTCTTCGTGCTTATTGCAGCAAGCATCCTAAACTTTGGGATGAGCATTTACACTACATTCAACATGCGTACAATCGAGCTAAGCACTCTTCGACTCAAACGTCGCAATTTGAGGCATGTTTTGGCTATTTGCCGAAGTCTCCTTTAGATTTTATCTTTGGGAAAGATATTTCTGCCGATGGTCAATATGACATTGATAGGGCAGAAAAGTTCATTGAACAAATTCAGTCAATACATCAAGTGGTGCAAGAGAAGTTGGAAAAGAGTCAGGCCAAGTACAAGATGAGACATGACAAGCATCGTGTTGATCACAATTTCTAGGTTGGAGATGAAGTTTGGATTTACATCATTAAGGAGAGACTTAAAGGCAAAGGTAAAAAGTTGAAACCGATTCAATATGGTCCTTTCAAGATTATCGACAAGATTGGTAACAAGGCTTTTCGTTTAGATTTGCCTCCTTATATGCAAATGTATGCAGTTGTTAATGTTGAAAATTTGAAATTGTATGAGCCTCCGTTGATTGATGATCAAGGAGAGCATGTTCAGATTCCTTCTATAGATGATTTTTCCCCAAAGTATCTTACAGAACTGCATGAAGAGACCATCCTTGATAGAAGAATGCGAACTTCAAAACGAGGAAATGTGGAGTATCTTCGAGTTGGTCTTAAAGGTACAAATCCAAGTAAGGCCAAGTGGATTGAGGTTGGAAGGGTGAGGGAACTATACCCTCATCTTCACATAGACTGAAAATGGTCTTTTGGAGGTCCAAAAGCTTCCCAATGGGGAGGTGTGATCAGGGGATCAATTTTTGCTCAAAAATTCAAAGTGCTCAGAATCGCTTCAAATCAAACGAGAGCGTAGGCCTCGTCGTTGTGAACCCAATGCAACTTGTTTCATCTCAAACGGACATCGAGAGCGAGAGATATCGTGATCTGTTCGAATCGTCAAACAGGCAAAAAAAGGGGCGCTGACTGTGCAGTCCGTACAAGCTGACGTGGCAGGGCCGTACGATCGTACACTGATGTGACATGTGGTGACGTGGTAGTTGTTGACTGGTAGTTGTGGTCGAATAGTGTTTCGACACGTAGCAGTATGTGGTTGGTGGTTTGGTGCCACGTGGCCTAGTCATGGGATGCCACGTGGCACCGGTTTATTGGTTGTTTGATCAAAATATATTGGAGTCCATGGGGTTCGAACCCCGGACCTCCCCACCATATAAATCCTTCACAAATTCCGCCCAACCAATGTACCACCATTTTCTCCTTGTTATATATACGAATTGATATATATTTAAGTTCGCTTTATGTTGCATTTGGCGGGGGGTCGGGTCGGGGCTTAGCCCCGACCCGTGGTCGTATTGTTATTACGTGTGACCATATATCACACAGAGAGAGCGTGGAGTTGTATGGAGCTTGGTCACATGGTTTATACATATGACCACAACCAGGAGCGCGTGGGTATGTACAAACGGTTAGCACGATTTAGCCCTTTTTGTATATGCGCGAGGTCATATGACCCTCTTGTGCCTGAGAGCTAGGCAGTTAGGGGCTGGCACGCCCATAACCATCCTACAGTTCACACCATTGGCACGGTTGCACTCAGTGCCAGTTTTTTGCGCTTAAATAAGCGTGTGGCTAGGTTCATGAAACAAGGGTGTGATTTGTAGATGCAGAGACAGCAAGCTTGAAGGAGGGACTTCCAAGAAGCATAACTTCTTCGTTTTTTGGCCAAATGAGGTGCCGAAAAATCCCAACTAGGGGTTTTTGGATGCTCTGAAGCCATTGGAGTAGTCTGTTGGTCAATTTGAGCATTGTAAAGCACGTTTTTGAGCACTTTGAGCAATTAATAATAATGATCCATTGGAAGTTGGACCAGGAGATGTAGCCCAAGAGAGGGGTGAACTCCTTTATCAGTTGCTTTGTTTATGTGCTTATGTTCATTGATTATGTTGTTGTTTATTTGTATCTTGAATGAGTAATCCTTTAATTAATGTGTCGCAAAGTTGATCCATTTTCTTTTTACACATAAAATTTACTTGCAAATAATTTCAAGATTTCAAGTCTTCTTCATTTTTAGATCAGGAAGACTGTCAGTTGTGAAGGAAGGTTCAAATGGTCTACTAGGAGTTAGTTGGACATGAGGGACATGTGTTCCATCTTCATATCAAGTAGCATGACCTGTTTCAATAGGAATTTATCACAATGGACAAGATCCAAAAAAATAGGATTTTGTTAAGTTTTTGTTGGAATATTTTGTAACAAGAATCCTAAATAGAGGACGATCCTATGTAGCTCCTTAGTTTCTAGATCCTTATGGAAGAGAGATATCATTCACTATAAATGAAAGGGATTTTTAGAAGAAAGGGGTTGGATTCATAAGACAAGAGAGGAGAGAGCTGGAGGAGCAATTTTAGTTGCTCATTTGTAAGCCTAAGGGCCTGCTTGTAATGACATTTTATGCCATTAAATATTCTTGAGAGTTATTATCAGATTGTCTTCTTTGTTTTCCCACTTATTTGTTATCTTCTTTCTTGAACATATTGCAGGTTTTGAGGATCATATCTGCCATTGATTTATGGATTCATGAACAACATTGGATCTGTTGTAGCTTTCTCATTAAACCATTGTTTATTGTTTAAGTAATCTTCATATGTTTGCAGAAAGGATCTCTATACAATGGATGTTTATCCAATTGTCATATTCACCATTCTTCTACTCATCATTATATATCCCTTTTGTATGATATATATTTTGTTTTCCTTTGATCTATAGGATGTTGTGACTCCTTTCCCAATGGAATGCTTCTGCTGACAATTTGTTTCCCTCATCCTTTCTTTCCCAGTATTGTTGATCCACCTACTCAAACCATTCAATCCATTTGTATTATGATGAGTATTGGGCTTACACTTATAACAATCTAAGTGTGAATCTCAGTGCTAACACAAGGAATTCAATGGAGTTTACGGGCTATCAAGGGTTTCCCAACCAATTCACCTGCTATAGCCCATCCCCAAATCGAATAAATATCATTTTGTCATATAAAAGGAGGTCTTGGGGTCCTATTTCCACATCAAGCATTAGAATGACGAAACTCTTCCCGAATCCCTTTTCCCTCCATGCCCAAGTATTTTCAACCCTTATGAGTTCTTGTCTCAGCATTCCCTCTTTAGCCTTTTCTCGTATACAATCCCTTCCCTTCCCTTGAAGTGATCAACTGATTGTTAGAGAAATCATTGAGATAAGTTCACTTGGATCAATATGAAGAGGAGCCTGGACCAGGTTCACAGGAGCGTCAACCTACAAAGGTTGTAATTTCCAATCTTTTAATATTGAATAAAATAATCTTTTTCCTGTCCCAAATAATGTATTAATGTCTTTCATTTGATTTATGCATAATGATTTATATCTAACCATAATTGATGAGTAGAAATAGAATGTTTGTAGTGTTGTTTTACTAAGTGCTCTTGCAAGTCAACTTTGGGAGGAGAATTGCATCCCGGGAAGCTACAAAGTTGGAGGTGGTCTACATTGAACGTTGGACTAAAGGTACTTCTTTTGATCCACTTTCTTATTTCTTTATGTTCATGCTTTTGGAGTGTTTGGGGTAGTCTAGGAATTATATTGTATTTTAAGGGAGTTCATAGGTCTATCTATACTTAGAACCCTGGTATAGTTATAGGGGGGTCTTCCCTCTAGAATAATTGGAGACTACACAAAGGAGTCTCTCTATGGTTTTAGAGGGAGGTTTTTGGGTTTAATTGGCTTTGTTATTGCCTTTTGAGTTTTTAGCAAGTTCACTGAGTCTTTTAAGGGTCTCTGGTCACTTGCAAGGTGCCTACCAACTTTCCCTGCCTAGTCAGTCAGTCTAGTCTTTTTCTTTTTGAAAAATATCATAGGTGTACGTGATATTCTTTGGATCAGTCCACATACATATGTAGTCTGCATAGTAGACAACCCACATACATACACAGGTTGTTGGTGCAACAACCCACATCTCTGTGTCCTGAAAGTGTTTTTAAAAAAGAGAAGTTTTTCTCTTTCCTCTCATAAGCTTTAGGCTTCTCAAGGATTTCTTAGACTTTATAGAGTCTCTTTTATTGTCCTTAGCTTAGGTTAAAGAGTCTCTCTATGTTTCTAAGAATTTTTTGTTTCCATGAATCATGTATTTTGCTGTTTATTTTAGCATCTTATGTTAGTTCTTCTTTGATTGGAAGAAAATAAAAATAAAAAACCTAGTTTTTAAGTCTCTTTCTTTCTTTGCATTGTTATTTGAAAAAGAAAAAGAATTAGAATAGGGTTGTGTTTTCTTCTCATCTTGAATAAATTTCAAAAGAAAAATAAGAAAGAAAACCTGTTCATTTGCTCTTTTGTTTCACTTGAAAGTTGCATTGTGCATTTTGCATTGAAAGGATAAAACATTTCATTTTTATGTTTGAGGGATTGTTCATGATTTTTTCTTGAAACTCTTTTTCATTTGTAGAATTATCATAAAGTTTTATTTTCCAGTGTTCTAATCAGTTTCATTTTTTGCAAGAGTGTCAAACAACATCAGTTTCACTTTCGTTCCTTGAGAAATAAAATCCCCTAAAATGAATGCACTAAACTAAAATATATTAAAACACTTTTTCTAGGGTTCACCCATAGATTAGACTAGGGCCTTGGATTAGGTGTGAAGAGGTAAACTCTCCAAGGCCAACCAAAACTTAACTAAGGTGTCTTTTCTAGGGTGTGAAAAATCCACTTTGTAATTACTCAATACGGGAATCTCCTCTCACATAGGAGTCAAACATGAGGCCACGTGGAGGACAGTGATGGAGATATCCACTCTTGATCTCAAGAAAGTGTTTGGGAGAGTTTGTATTGGGGGTGAATCGTGTAACGTTACTAGCCCAACTTGTGTCAGAATTATGAGACACTTTGATCCGTCCATGGTACTCTAAGAGTGATTCTTTCCCTATTGTGTTTTAGGGCTCAGGAGTATCTTCGAGCTTAGTTACCCTACCCATACACTCACTCGACTGTCGATTATACCCCCCTAGTTTTTTATTACAAGTTGGTGGCCTATTTTCCATTATATAGATTGACACATAGATGACTACAAGGGGTGTATTGTGGTACTTGAGGCGGACTCTGTATTTTTCGGGTGACACCCAAAGGGACCATTGGTCAGAGGTCTAGGTAACTTCTTCTCCTGGCCAGTTGTTTTCCTTTTTGAATTCCTTGGACAATCAGGGCTTCTTCTCCCTGGGTAAGAGGAATTCAGAAGGGTAATTTGTTTGGTTTGTATCTTTTTATAATTTTCTTCTTAATGGTGTGCTCTGTGCTCCTTATTTTTCCATAGAGAGTTAGTTAGTCATTGCTTTGGGTCTCTGACCTAAGTTGGTATATCGTCCACTCCGTCGATCATGAGGATTTTTCAATATTCCACTTAGAAACGTGGAGCCGCCTCTTTATAGGCATTGTTTTTTATACCACTAGCTCACTAGATTCAGTGTGTGAGAATTTTACGAATTTGAACGATCCCCTAAGGGAAGAACCTGTGCATAATATATTCATGGAAAAAGTTATTGAAGATACTAACCAAGGAACCCCTTTGCAAGGGGATTCTTGTGATTTTTCTTTCTTTACAAATGTTGGTGTCCCTTTGATGGCCACTTTGTACATTCCTGGGTTGAATGTGGAACTACCGATTTGGTTGGGTACCATTCCAAATGTCTTGAATGCTCTTGATGCTTCTCAGTTAAGCACCTTATGTCATGGGCATCGTGTTGATGTTCTTTCATCAACAAATTCCTATCCTCCTCCTTATACCTTCTCTGGTGAAAGTACAACTACTAGTAACCGAAAGTCTAAACAAAATAGAAAGAGGAAGAATAAGAAAAAAAAATCACCAACCTCTGCAAGTCATGTTGGAGACATGTTTTCGACCTTTGCAAGTAATGTTGAATACCAGCAACTAGCCTTTGCAAGTCATGTTGGGGGCATGCACCCATTCTCTGCAATTCATGCTGGGGGGGAACCTCAAGTCACTTCTATTCATACTGGCAATAGGTTTGTAGCATTTGTGAGTCATGCTATCGACCAATAACCAACCTCTGTAAGTTATGTTGGAAATGTCAAACCAACCACTGCAAGTCATGCTTGGCGTACAGGCCTAGTCCTTCCAAGTCATACTGGAATTCAACAACCAACCTCTACTAGTCATGTTAGAGATGTGAAACCAATGACTGCAAGTCATGCTGGGGATACCAGTTTCATTAATGAGAATCATACGAGTGATATTTCAACAACCTCTACTAGTCATGTTGAGGACAAGAAACCAACCATTGCTAGTCATGATGGGGGCATTGATTCTATTGAGAAAACTATATGGATAGGATGTAAGCCTAAGTTCCCTTGTAAGCTTTGCAAGGGATATCAACTTACTCATTTATGACATGGACTTCTAGATGCATGAATATTGTGGTCCCTGTCTACAAGCTCTTCTGATTCTGAGCCTTCTAAGGTTTCCTCACAATCTATTCAGCTTTTGGTTGATGAAGTGGTCATGCCGATGCAATCTTTGGTTGATACCACTACTTTTTGGGGGGGTGATGCACCTTCATACCATGTTGTATCGTAGCCTACTTAGCCAATGGTTTAAGAAGTGGTCATTTCGATGCAATCTTTGGCCGATCTCACTCCTTTTTTGGGGGGTGATGCGCCTTCAGACCATGTTGTATCACAACCTACTCAACTAATCATTGAGGAAGTGGTTGTGTCAATCAAATATTCAGTCGACCCCACTCCTCTTTTGGGGGGTGATGCATCTTCATAAAATGTTGTCTCACAACCTATTCAACTAGTGGTTGAGGAAGTGTTCATGCCGACGCAATATTTGGTTGATCCCACTCTTCTCTTGGAGAGTGTCAAGTATACCAAAATGGTCATGCCAATGTAATCTCTGGATGATCCTACTCTTCTCTTGGAGAGTGTCGACTCTACCAAATTTTTCACACTGATGCAATCTTCAGCTGATCCCACTCTTCTCTTGGGGAGTGATGTGTCTACCGACTATGTTTTTAGCATTTCTAGTTCAGTACTTTTAGAATAAGGGTGAATTCTGCTCACTTTGAGTACACCCCCTCCAAGTCCTAGGATGGTTTCCTTTGATTGTAATGACCTTGTTGAGCCTTGCCTTCCTTCTTTTGCACCTTTTCAAATAAAGATTGAAGTTAATTCAAAAAACATTTATCGATGTATTGTGGATGAAGGAGCCTCTGCAAGTATTTTATACTCTTCAACTTGGAAAGCTTTGGGTTCTCTTGATCTTGTGTCTGCTTTGCATGAGTTGTTGGCTTTTGACAGACGTCCTAGTGAGTATTTGGGGATTCTTCCCCATTTACCTATCTTGTTAGGTGGGAAGAATATCCTTGTCGATGTTATAGTGGTGCAAGACTCGTTATATTTCAATATACTTCTCGGGCATGATTATGTATATGTTATTAACGGTATGGTGTCTATGCTCTTCTGAGTGATGCATTTCCCTCAAAATGGAAGCATTGTCACTATTGAAAAGTAGGCATATGATAATCACCATCCTACTTCGGTGTTAGTTTAGGCTACCCCTTTATATGTTTCTAGAATTCATGTAGACTCTACCCCTCCACAGGTTAATTATGTGGCGTCTTATCCTAGGTGTTCAATTGCTCCTGAGTAGGAAATTGTGCAATCATGTTTTCCTTGTTGAGACATGGTCTCAACAATTGATCAATTTTGTTATCCAATGGGGGCATGGGAGCCCTTGCTTCCCCCTCTTGGTCCAAGTGATCTTGAGTCTCCTTTTGAGTTTGATCTCATTGTTTGTAGATCCTCAATCCCTCGTGCTTATGATTCTTCATTGATAGACTTTGCTATTCCTGTCCATAACCCCCATCGTCATATGGAACATGGTCAATTTAGTTCACCCTTTGGGATTGTTGACCCTCCTCGTTCACGTGATTTCTTGGGTATTGAATTTCCTTTGGATGAGGCTATCCTTGAAGCCATGACTACGGTTTCTATACCATGGGAAGACTTACACCTTGGTTTTTGTTGAATTCCCTTTTGGGAGAATTTCCAGGTTGACTATTGAAGAGAATCTTGGTTAGAGCCTAGAAGCAGGCTCTACCTGAACTAATACCATGCATGAGTTGTAAGGTTGTGCAGTACCTTGTACATATTGTGTAGTCTAGGTTTGTTGTTTTCAAGTTTTGTATTCAATAGCACCTCTCATTTTCCGAATTTTCTATATGTATCAGATTTATTAACTTATGGATGAGTGTTATTTGCCTTATATACATGATCTTGGAGACATTTTTCTTTGACATTTGTTCATCATATAGATCCATTTTGATAGGTATTGACCTCAGAACTGACATATTGGTTAGATTTTTCCCTACTTGCATTTTTACATTATCCATTTCCTAGTTCATTTGGCCTTAGGATTGACACCACTGAAGTGCGACACAAAAACTTCTCTGCTGCTTTAGAAGTGTTGTAATTAGGTGGTAGAGACTACCTCTACATGGATTTCCTAGGTAGATCCTTTGCTGCATTTTGGCGTCCATGCTGTCAGTTTTGACTATAGGCTTGGGAGTCCTTGTTAGTCCTATCATGATTACATATTGAAGACTCATTCTTCTTGATAATCATCATTATTGGCCTTACCCTCGAGACTCCCTAATGAGATCACTTTGTTTTCTATCAAGCTCACTTTAAAATTTGAAAGAAACATCCAATGAGACTATATTTATTATTTTTTATCTCGTCTGGATTACTTGAGAAAATTAGCCCCCTGGAGTCTTCTTTAAGCCCTTTTCAGAGTCTCTAAAATTGAAAAGATTGTCGAGTGATATTTTTTCCCTTCATGCTCACCAAAATCAAATTTGAAGGAACATCTGTCTGATGGTCATTTACCCCTTTTTCAGTCTGGATGGATAATTTTATGAATAAAGGTATGTTATAGGAACTTCGGTTCACTAGAAGAGTATTCTCAGGTGTAATGTTAACCCTTTTTTGGGCCTGAGGAACTAAATTTTCGAAAAAGGAACATTCTCCTTAGTTTTGGTTTATCTCTTTTTCAGGCCTTGGAGATTACTTACGAAAAAGGAACCCTCCCGGAGTCGATAGTTAAGCCCTTTTCAGACTCTCTAAATATGAAAATATTGTTGAGTGACCTTGTTCCTTCACACTCGTTAAATTGGTCCAGAAGAAAATCTACTTGGCATGAGTTTAACCCTTTTCCAATTGGTAGATTATTGCGGAAAAAGGTATGCCTCGAAAGATTTGTCTCACAGGGAGAGTTCTCCTCAATTATATTTTATGCTTTTTTGGGCTAAGGAGACTAAAATTAGAAAAAAAAATTGAGTCCATAGTTAATCTCTTTTCAGACTCCTTAAAATTGAAAAGATAGCTGAGTGATCTTGTCTTTGTCACACTCATTAAAATGGTTTTGAAAAGACATCCTTTCGGTGCAATTTTAACCCTTTTTCGAGATGATTGGACTAATTGCGAAAAAGGTACTCCCTAGAGTCTTGTTTTTGCATTTTTTTAGACTCTCTAAAAATGAAAAGACCATCGATCTTTCCTTCTCTAGGCTTGTAAAAATTTACATGGAAGGAGTCTCGTTGTGTCATGCTTACTCACATTGCGGGTATCATCTTTGCGTCTTTGGCTTAATGTTGGCTCTAGTTTTCTCTCCACTAAACCTTTAAATCATTTGTTATACATAAGCCTTGCAACACTTTTTTCCTTTGCGATATGGCACCTTGACCAGTGGAGGGATTTTTCTCAAGTGTCCTTATCCTGCACATGTCTCCTTGCCTTGAGCATCAGTATGTTCCATGTTCTTGGAACCGATTTTCTTGCTTGTGACACTCATTCCTCCTTTGTAACATAGCATTCTTTTATTCTTTTTCAAGCTCGTTTAAAAATTGAAAAAGACAAAAAAAATCAAATATTTCAAAAAGAGGGGATGGGAAATATACATTCGTTTTTTGGCAGAAAATATAGTCTCCCTTGGACAAAGCACATCCTTCCATTTGTTCGTCAAACATTGGGATCTAGTATGACCTTAGGAAGTTGTTCTCACTACATAGATTTGTGTCTTCCTCCATTTGGTTACTCTTCCAAACATATGGAGAGTTTGTGGTGCCTTCTGCATCGCATGCTTCTGTCAATGTTACACTACCTAAGTCCGATAATATTCCGTGCTTTTGTCCAAGGGAATTTTTATCCAACCTGATTCATCCTTTATATAGTTTGTCTCTTGACTTTCATGATTCAACCATCCCGTGAGTCTAGTCAAGTCCATATTCAAATCAACGAAGTTCTTTGCCTAATCATCGAGTTCCTCCAGTATTTTTCCAACGACTTGTCGAAGACATTAGAGTTGTGAGTCTTACATTCCCATGTAATCCTTCCTGAATTTTGAATATATTGAATTTTTTTCTTGAGATATGAAGTTTTCATCTCCCGCCGCATGATTCACTGGATTTTTGAAGATGCATATTGTACTTGTATATCTTCGACTAATTTTGAGATGTAGATCTGATGTGTATTTCTCACGGATACACTTTATACATTTATATGACATGGATATGCAATGTACTTGATTGGAAACCACGATTACTTCATCCTGAGCATGGGTATGACCGCCTCAGACAGATAATTGTTGTTTTGCAGATGGCACCTCCCAAACTTTGGTCCCGTGCTCACTCAACTTCGTGCATTCCCTTTGGTGAAGATATTGTAATGTATTTTAGCCATCCATTTCTCCTTTGACCTCACACATTAGGTGGCATTTGTTATAGCCCTAAAATTCCCTACTTATGCATACATGGAATTGGCCTTTCTACTTGCACATTTTGCCAAAATTCTGCTAAGGAACTCTATTTTAGAAACCATTTTGGGGGGCATGTACGCACCCTATTGCACTACTTCCTACATACATACTCTTGCTTCATGCTAGACATCCCACGTACATACACTACTTGCATACTAAAAATCTTGCATTTACCTCCAAAAGTTGCAAAAAATAAAAAGTTGCAAGGAATTCAATGAAGTTTACAGGCTATTGAGGGTTTCCCAACCAATTCACATGTTGTAGTCCATCCCCAAACCAAATAACTATCATTTTGTCATATAAAAGGAGGTTTTGGGGTCCCATTTCCAAATCAAGCATTATAATGGTGAAACTCTACCAAAATCCCTTTTCCCTCCTTGCCCAAGTATTTGCAACCCTTCTGAGTTCTTGTCTCAACCTTCCCTATTTAACCTTTTCTCCTATACAATCCATTCCCTTCCCTTGAAGTGATCATTTGATTTTTAGAGAAAGCATTGGTATAAGTTCACTTGGAGCAATATCAAGAGGATCCTGGACCAAGTTCACAAGAGCGTCATCCTACAAAGGTTGTAATTTCCAATCTTTGAATATTGAATAAAATAATCTTTTTCTTATCCCAAATAATGTCTTTATGTATTTCATTTGATTTATGCATAATGATTTATATCTAACCCTAATTGATGAGTAGAAATACAATGTTTATAGCGTTTTTTTTCCTAAGTACTCTTGTAGGTCATCTTTGGGAGGAGACTTGCAACCTAGGAAGCTACAAAGTTGGAGGTGCTCTACATCGAAATTTGAACTAAAGGTATTGCTTATGATCCACTTTCCTATTTCTTTTTGTTCATATTTTTGGAGTGTTTGGGGTAGTTTAGGAATTAGATTATGTTTTAAAGGAGTTCATAACTCTTTCTATACTTAGAATCCCGGTATAGTTATAGGGGGGTTTTCCCGCTAGCAAAATTGCATGGACAATTAGTTTGTAGAGGACAATTGTTACAAAAGAAATTGTGGACGTTACGACTCAAGAGGAGCACATTTTTGGAATGAAGCTAGAAAGGATGTGCAGGAGATGAAGAGTCATTGAAAAAAGGAAAAGATAGAAGATGGAATATGAAAGGGTGTGAGAAGTCTTGGGAAACTTAAGTGAACAATTTATGGATGAATAAAACATAGCATAGAGATATTGATGAAGAGCTTACAAAATCTAGAGGAGGAGAGATCACGTGATAAGAGAGGGAAGTGGTTGAGGTTTTCATGGCCTATGGACCGACAACCTAACATATATTGTAAGCTCAGATATGGCCATTGAGCCATTGTATTGTAACTTGTATGATGAATAAAAAAATTATTATTGCAGAATTAATCTTTATGTGTCTGTATGAATGAATTCATGTAGGATTTTATGTGTTGTTTTCTTGAAATAATTATGTATGAGTTAATGTCTTGCGTGAATGATTAAATCCTATAGAGAATAGCTCTATATTATATGTCTATGCAGGTGGAACGAGTCTATGGAAGACCGTGTTGGAAATTGTGGTCTTCCATGGGGATGATGAGCACTCTGGTTTACAAGTGTTGAGGGTTATGTTCGAGGACAAAAGACATGAACAAAATCTACTATGGGTCACATGTTACAACATGGTGCATTGCAACATAAGCATGTTGCGGTAGGAGGTTGCAACAGGAGACGATTTGCAGCAGAAGGGTATTGCAACATGAGGCTATAACATGAGATGTATTGCAATAGGAGGTGCAATAGGATGTGTGTTGTAGTTGAATGTAAGTGCAATATGAGGATGATTGAGTTGTAACAAAAGGATTTGTCATAACATATATATGTTGTGAGAGATGTGTTGTAGCAGAAGGATGTGTGTTACAGCCACAGGTGTAGATGAGTTGCAACAACATATGCATTGAAGCGAAGGAATGTTGTAAGGGATGTGTTGTAGCTAAAGGTGAGTTGTAGCAAACAACGAGTTACAATAGACGATGAATTACAATGGAAGGAATGTTACAACATAAGGTGAGTTACAATAAGTGAATATGCATCAGACTGGTGATTATGTAATATGATATATCTCTTTTGGTGTTACAAGGAAGAAAATGTGGATATGTGGGAGAATAGGTACAACCCTAGGGGTTGTGGCATGATCAGGTGAAAAGAAGGAAAATGTAGCAATGAGGAAGAAGCATTATGGCAGCCACTATTCCAATTACACACACAATAAAAAAATGCTTCGTTGTGAATGTACTCTGATGGAAGGGGGCGGATGTCTGTTGCATCACCTAACTTCTCCCATAGTTCTTGTTAGAAAAATAGGACCGTGGAGCAATAAAATAAAAAAAAATGCGGAAACAAAACATAGAAGATACACAATACAATAGAGACATAGATTTACGTGGTTCACCCAGTGTGGGCTACGTCCACCGAAGAAATTGCTAGGTCCTTCCTTTATTATTATCCAACATATGAAGGGATACAACCTACAACAAAGTCGTTGTAACTTCCTCTTCTTTCTCTCACAGTCTCCTATATCAGAATACAATATTCACCATCAATCATAGCCGCAATACATTTCCCTCATAAAAGAGGGTTTCCTTCTAGGGAAAAAAACCCTAACATAATCTCTATCGTTAGATCTACGACCTTATAATGAACAGTTTAGATTTACAATGAAATTACAATATACATTTACAAGGCAATTTTTCCTTCGGGGGCTTCTTCCCCAAACCCTGTTGGGGGCCTACTTGCCCCCAAACCTCGTAGAGGGGGTACCCCCCCTCTGCACTCCCCCACACGGAAGAGTGTACAGACTTCTGGGGTGTAAATACTTCATGGGGTATAAACATGGCTGAAAGTAAAATACCTTTGAATCAGGAAGATAATCAGGCTCCACAACCAACAATCTCCCACTTGGAGACTGATCTCAACAACTCCACCGTTGTTTTATATGTTGGACTTTGAACCTTCTTGGACCTAGCAAATTTCTCATCTTCATCTTCATTCTTGAAGACCAACTGAAACTGAGCAGGAACTCAGTTTCTCTCTGGTTAGTCCCTTTGTTAACATGTCTGGAGGATTCTGGCTAGTGTGTATCTTTTCCAACTTCAAATCTCCATCTTCCAAGGTGGATCGTATGAAGTGGTACCTCAACTGTATATTCTTAGTCTTCGAATTGAAGGCTGAGTTCTTTGCAATATGAATAACACTCTCACTGTCACAGTACAACCTGCTATTATGTTGCTTCTTTCCCAATTCCTCCATAAACCTTTGTAACCAAATCATCTCTTTACTAGCCTTTGTAGCAGCAACATACTCTGCCTCTGTTGTTGAAAGTGAAACAACCTTTTGCAGTTTTGAAATCCAACTTATTGTTGTTCCACCTATAGTAAACACATACCCTGTGGTGCTCCTCCTGCTATCTTTATCACCTGTCATATCTGAATCAACATATCCTTGTAGAACAATTTCTGAACCTCCAAAATATAATGCATGATTAGCAAAACCTCTCAAGTATCTGAGAATCCACTTTACTGCCTCCCAATGTTCTTTACCTGGATTGTTCATATATCTACTCACAACTCCCACTGCATGTGCAATATCTGGTCTTGTGCAAACCATTTCATACATCAAGCTGCCAACTGCTGATGAATATGGGACCCTGGACATGTATTCTATCTCCTTCTGTGTCTTGGGACACATTTCCTTAGTTAATTTG
>ML821335.1:130015-158368 GCA_009831015.1 Picea engelmannii
AACAAATTTCTTTTGTGAAGTATCTGCATCC
Source organism: Picea engelmannii (assembly GCA_009831015.1). Classification (NCBI taxonomy): domain Eukaryota; kingdom Viridiplantae; phylum Streptophyta; class Pinopsida; order Pinales; family Pinaceae; genus Picea; species Picea engelmannii. The sequence continues at coordinate 130,047 of ML821335.1, forward strand.
CCTTCTCACTCATGTGTCCAAGCCTATGATGCCACAGTGTTGTATCCACTCATGTAGAAGCTAAAGAGATAGAAGAGTCAGTATTACCAGTACATAAATACAATGTACCTACTTTCGCTCCTTTCACTATCACTAATGATCCTTTGATGACCTTCCACGTCTTATATGTAAATATGGATATACAATCTTCACCTTCCAACTGCCCTATTGAAATTTTATTTTTCCTTAAACCTGGAACATGTCTTACCTCTTTCAACAACCATTGGTTTCCATTGCGTTGCTTTATTTTTACCTTTTCCATTCCAACAATTTTGCATGGTGCATTGTCACCCAAATGAACCTGTCCAAAATCACCTTGAACATAATCTAGAAAATGTTTCCTATGGTGTGTGGCATGAAATGAAGCCCCTGAATCTACTACCCAAGAATCAGAAACATTATCTACAGAAAGAATCAAAGCATCTTGTAACACATCACCTGTTACATTTGCTTCATGATTTCTCTCATGTTGTCCATCTCTTTGTTTCTTTGGAGATTTGCAGTCTTTCTTCAGATGTCCTTTCTTCCCACGATTCCAACACTCTATATTTCCAAGTCTGGATTTGGATCTACCCTTCCTAGAATTCCCACGGTTCCTGAAACCCTTTCCTCTATCCTTTTGTCTTCCCCTGTTCTCCATGTTCAACGCATTTCCTGATGTCTCACTTGTATTTTTCCATCGCATTTCCTCACTAAGGATAACACCAACAACATCGTCAAATTCTAACATATTTGAACCAGAGACAGAGTTACTTACATCCATGACCAAGTTGTTCCAGCTTTTTGACAATGAGCACAAGATTAGAAAAGCCCTGAACTCATCATCAAAGTCCACTTTTACAGAACTTAGTTGATTAGTAACTATATTAAAATCATTTAAATGATGTTCAACAGACCCACCTTCTGACATCTTCATATTAAATAATCTCTTCATTAGAAATACCTTATTGGATGTCGAGGGTTTTTCATACAATTTGGCCAATGTGTCCATCAAACCCTTCATTGTCTTTTCTTTGGAAATATTGAAAGCCACCAATGCTGCTAGGCTCAGCCGTATCGTTCCTAGAGCCTTTCTATCAAGAATCTCCCATTCTTCGTCCTTCATAGCCATTGGCTTCTTTTCTATTCTGCCCAATGGTAGGAATAGATCCTTCTGATATAAATAGTCTTCCATCTGCATCTTCCATAATTAGTAGTTTTGGATGTTAAATTTCTCGACCCTAAACTTTCCATCTTCTGACATTGCTCCCACTCGAACTAGGAACCCTCTTTTCCTACGAGTTACCTTTCTCTCTAATACCAATTGTTAGAAAAACAGGACAGTGGAGCAATAAAATAAAACAAATGCGGAAACAAAACATAGAAGATACACAATACAATAGAGACACAGATTTACGTGGTTCACCTAATGTGGGCTATGTCCACCAAAGAAATTGTCAGGTCCTTCCTTTATTATTATCTAGCATATGAAGGGATACAACCTACAACAAACCCGCTATAACTTTCTCTTCTTTCTCTCACAGTATCCTATATCAGAATACAATAATCACCATCAATCATAGCCACAGTACATTTCCCTCATAAAAGAGGGTTGCCTTCTAGGGAAAAAAACCCTAACATAATCTATATCGTTAGATCTGCGACCTTATAATGAACGATCCAGATTTACAATGAAATCACAATATACATTTACAAGGCAATTTTTCCTTCAAGGGCTTCACCCCCAAACCCCTGTTGGGGGCCTGCTTGCCCCCAAAACCCCCAGCCAGGGGGATAGCCCCCCCGGACCCTGCAGAGGGGGTACCCCCCCTCTGCACTCCCCCGCATGGAAGAGTGTACATACTTCTGGGGTGTAAATACTTCATGGGGTATAAACACAGCTGAAAGTAAAAGACCTCTGAATTAGGAAGATAATCAGGCTCCACAACCAACAGTTCTTTGGTTGTAGCTTCTTTCGAGACATTCAGTAACACCAATTCTGCTAGGAAGAGTTGAATAATACTCCTCTCTCTTGTTTCTATCTGCTCCCAATATTTTTTCTTCATACCAGTAGGTTGTGTACCATGAACCAAAATGATCCATTTTTATTTTTTCACAAGAAGGTCCTCCATCTTGATCTTCCATAGCTCAAATATTTGACCGTTGAACTTCTCAATATCAATTCTAGAATTTCTCTCCATTCTCTTTCAACACATGAATCACCACTACAAAGCTCCCACTGAACCTAGTTTTATCACATACCCAAGATAAACTTGATCTATTAAGACCAAGCCAAACCCTCAATAACAAAAGCATCCCTTTGAAGCCAAAAATGAACTCTGATACCACATGCAATTTTTAAATATGCGAAGTAAAACTATGCATACATATTCTAAACAAAACATAAATTAATCAATGGTTCATACACATATTATACCTAGATTTATGCTAGAAACCCTTAATTGGGAGAAAACCAACCTTCCTTGGTGCCACACCTCTCAACTCTTCATTGTATTAATTTCACCATTCATAATACAATACATACAATATTTAGGTATTTTGTAGCTACCAAAACCCTAATCCCTTAATTTGGTATTAAATTAGAAAATTACTAAAACAAGGAAAACCACCCAAAAACAAAATTTTGAGGCACTGCTTCGAACCCCATCGACTCTGGGAAAATCCCTTTGTCTATTAGGGGGGGCAATCCTGCCCCCCATGAGACCCCCCTCAAGTAGCATTCAACACACATGTACACCATTATTGGGGGCATGATCGTCAAATCCAATGCACCCCCCACTCATGCGAAAAATATAACACATACCCAACAAAAATCACCCAAAAGTTGCACATGACCCCAATTATTTATATATACCTCCAAAGATATTGAAACATTGATTAATGAATTTGCTAAACCATAACCTTAATATGTATTATAAAATAAATAAATAAGAAAGAAAAAGAAAAGAGTTATTAGCGAGTAGCCTATCTTACAAGGCTTTATAGTCCACAATCCTCACTAGCCATAACACTTACTTAGAACAAAACCATGTAGCTGGTAATGTAAACTTATTGAACAAGATTTGATGTATTTTTTATGGTGGTCTTCCTTACATCCCTAAACAATAACTTGTCAACATTATATTATAGTTGGATTATGTTAATTTATATATTTATTCATTGATATTGGTTTTTCTATCAATTTTCACGATAAAATTAAAATAAAATAAAATAATGTTTTAACATTTTTGAAAAAATAAAAAAAGTGTGACTATCAATATTTCTTACTACATCTTACATCTTACATGTAATAACATCTTACATGTTATAACATATTATAGTAAAGTTTTTAATTTCAAAAAATGATTGATGTCATATTGAATTTTGGTGTTAGAAGAGGTCTATCTCATTGAGAACATCAAAGTGAAAGGAGGGGAGCATTTGTTATATCCATTTTCTTATGATATATATTTATGTTGAAAATAAAAAAAATAAAAAATATAGGTTATAATTCCTAATTATATAAATTATTATTCATAAATAATAATTATATGAAAAGGCTACGCTTTTGGTTATTGAAATTTTTTATTTATTATTTATATGATTTGAATTATTAGTTTGAATATATAAATTTTTATTTATTATTTATATGATTTGAATCATTAGCTTGATAGGAATTTTGGAGATGTGGTTGAGATAATAGGGAAGATATGATTTGAATCATTAGCTTAAATATATAGGAATTTTGGAGATGTGATTGAGATAATAGGGAGGAGTCAGTGTCTTTTTATAGGAAGGTGAACTTGGGTGGGTGTTGTAGAGGAGTTGGACACAATATAATTTCTCTTTATCTTATTAGAATCAATATTGATATCTTCTTGCAACATCTATGTAGCATAAGCCAAGCTTTTTAAAGTATAAATTCTTTGTTTTTGTATTTAAATAAATGGAAAGAAATTAAACTTTTTCAATTGATTGATTAACTAAATATTGAATTGTTATGATTATATGATGAACTATGTTGTTTATTATAATTTTATTATCGTTGTCAATTAAATAATTAATTGAATATTGATTTGTTATGATTATATGATGGACGGATTTGTTATAATTATATGATAGACTATGTTTTTTGTTATTATTTTATTATCAATATATATTAGTATAAAAAAAAATTGGAGTATAATTTTTATTAAAAATTTTAAGCATTATTATTATTTTGAAATACTTTTAATATTTTGAATAAGTATTTCACTCATCATAAAAAAAATTTCAAATCAATAATAAATATTCTTAATTAATATAATTTATTATTAAATTCTAGAAATATAAAAAAAATAAACCTTTTTTTAATTTACTCTTTATTCATAAATAAAATAAATTAAAATATAATAAAGACTTTACTTTTAATATTAAATTACATCCCATTTATATTCGTTATGTTGAGATTTATGACTTCGAGAGACATCTCATTTCTATTTTTAAAAGTGCATATCATGAGATGTAAAAATAAAGTCATTTCTAGTTTTAAATTTACATAGCATGAACTATATATAAATTAAGTATGCTTGTGTTGGTATCTTTTCGTTTTAAAATCACATATTATGAGTTTAGAAATTAAATATGTTTGTATTAATATATTTTTTTAATTTAAAAAATTAGAATTTAAATATTAATATATTTTTTAAAACTTTGGTAAGATAATATTGTAATTATAATTTTATGATTTTTTTAATAAGTAAATATTTTATTTAGATTTTATGTTTTAATTTATTGATGTTAGAAGGATTTTGGTTCTCTCATTTAAAGTTTTAATATTTTTTAATAATCTATAATTAATTATGATTTTGAAATATTGTTCAAAGATTTATAATTAAATCATGACTTTGAATAAAGATAATGTCACTTGTAGTTAGTCAATTTGATTAAACTTTCCTCGATGAGTACCTAATACTCAAATTATTTTGTATTATTTTCATGAAAAAGGAGTAAACATTTTTATTTAATTTGTAATCAGATAATTTGAATGTTTACTTGTATAAGACTCAATTCAATGATATGAAAAGTGAGACATTTTTATCTAAAATACATGTACTATATTTTATAGTAATAATTGCTTTTCGGGTATGACTCAATTTAATGATAGGAAAAGTGGCACATTTTTATTTAAAATACATGGAGTAATAATTTATTTTTATCAGGGTGTAGAATAATCGATGATGAAGTGTACTATTAAAACACTTCATCATCTGAAGTTACTAGTTCAAAATCCTTATTTACCTTTTATGTCACGTGACACTTCATCATCTGAAGTTACTAGTTCAAAATCCTTATTTACCTTTTATGTCACGTGAGAGATCGTGAGTTAACATGCTTAGAGGTTATAGTAATAGTAATTAGAAAAATCAAACCCATGTCACATGAATATGAGTATAAGTGTGATAAATATTTACCACTTATTAAGAAATAAGATGTTGCTTACATTATAAACTAATCTTTAAACAATTTAATAATTTTATTATAAATAATATATCTAACACTTAAAAAAAAAAATTAACCTTAATAATGTTTATATTAACATCTAACTTATTTTATTTATTTTAAAAAAATCATTTTAACATTAAAAAAAAACTTACCCTATCAGGATCAACAATTTTTCCCCTCTCCATTGATTATAGTTAATAATTATTATAATTCATTATAGTTAATAATTATTATAATCAATTATTATTATTTGTAATGGATTAGTTTAGACAACTATCATTTCCTTTTATAATAATATGAGATTGATATGAGATTTGAATATATTTGATAGGACAAGTATCATTTCCTTTTATAATAATAATTTATCTTTGTTTAAAAAATAATAATTAAAAAACTACTTACCTTATCATGATCCATAATGTTTTTTTCCATTGATTACAATTAATGTAATCAATGATTATTATTGAAATGGATTAGTTTACACCTTGAATTCTTTAAATGATTGAGATTGAGTTTACACCTCACATTCTTTGATACGAGGTTGTAAGATTTGAATATATTTGATAATAGTTTATCTTTGTTTTAAAATTATAATTTGATGTAAGAATATATATACTTAGTGATTAGATATAATTATGTTGGTGAATTGTCTGCACTTGGTGGGAACCCCAACACATATTCAACACCCATAGTGCGTTTCAATTTTCAGACATCAATCATAAGGTCATGAAAATTTTCTATGGCTCCACATAATCTTAATGAATGAGCATACTATAATCACTAACTTGTAAAATGTAATTAATAATTTAATAATAATAATAAATAGGTTTAATAAAAATGTAATTAATAATTTAATAATAATAATAATAAATAGGTTTAATAAGCATTATATTTTGTTATAAAGGATTTAGTGGTAGATGTGGAAGATAAGTATGGAAGTAGTGAATTTGCGTGAGTTTATGAATTACTGGACTAATGCATCATATATCATGAGTGGAGCTCCTCTTAAAAGGTATTCACCTTCTCACTTTACACATGTTAAAGCTTTACATGGTTGTAAGGCTCAACATACCATAGATTGTTTAGTAAGACAATGTCAAGAAGGTCATGAAGTTAACCCCTAATTAAGGGGCAAGCTTTAGAGGTTTCTTGGTTTGACAAGTTTTTATTTTTATTTTTAGCTATCATTGATTCAAAATCATCATGAAGAGTGTCATGTCTTCACATGATTCTTGTTTGAATCTTACGATCGTCCAACTGTTGAGGACATATGACATTGCGATGATTCTCATTGATTTCCTGGAAACACCAATGATACTTCATCCAGACTATGCCTCTTCTCCCAGAGCATACCCATACTCTGTTCTAGGCTACATGCGAGTCACACTCCTACTCTAGTACAATTCACTTGTATAATTAAACAATTTGTTAACAACTTAACACTTAGTTATTTAAGCATGCATCCATGAAATGAAGAGAACACTTGCAAAACAAATAAGAGACACATGAATATAGTGTGGGTGACACAAGACATTCATAACACATGACTGAGTCTTATTATTGTGAAACAGTTAAAATATGAGCACTACCAAATCGATTTACAACTTGGGAAGAGTGGCATGACTCACCTCACCTCACCAAGACACTCATACACAAATTTGTCACACCAAGAATTGTTTGTCGCAACAACTTTTGCAACTCCTACGGTGCACCTTATATGTGCACCCACCACAGACTCATCATCTTTTCTTTGTCACAAGACTTCACACAAACCTGCAATTTTGTCTCATAACATGCCTCACCCAGAACTCTGACAAGACTTCTCCAAATCCAAAGTCACCCTTCCTGCTACTAGACTCAACCCAAATAAGGTTACCCCAACTCTATCCACAAAATCACCTCAAGGTAGCATAAGTCCAAATCTTTCCCGGAAAGTTGACTCTAATCTTGCTCTCTTCCCTTGTGCCTTCTTGGTTGTGTTCCCTTGTTCTTTTTCATGGACTCCAAATGTCACATTCATGAATCATCACATCCTTTGGGTGTGTTGCGCCCCTTCACGGACCAATATACCCAAATGAACTGACACTCCCAAATGAACCTATGTGCTTGTCAACCTTTGTGTCCCTTAGGTGCGATCCTCATGTTGGTGCACCCCAACCTCTTTGGTGTGCCTAGCCTTGTGCTTCACCTCATGCTTGGGCAAGACCCTTGACGTGTTTGTGCATCCAAGGTGCCCACTTGCCTAACTAGTGCAATTCTTAGGTGCCGAAGCAACCCCAAATTTCGTCTCCTTGAAGACTTGGATGAGGGTGTCTGCTCTCTTCTAACCAAGGACCTTATAAAGAGCCCCTAAATAATTCCCCTCCCTCAACCTCCCTAAAATCAAAGACCCCCTTTAAAAATGGGTTATTCCCCTCCCCTAACCTCCCTAAAATCAAAGACCTCTTTTGAAAATGGTTTTTTTTAATAGCTTCTAAATTTCACTGTTTATTTTAGCTATTTGGCTTGTTTACTTGTGTTTATTATTCTTTGAATTGAACAATAATTACATTTAACTTGTTTTTGTTTTCTTTTATTAATTGTTCTTTGAATGGAACACATTGAACTCTTGTGAATCTTTATTTTTTTTCTTCACATAACAATTTTGTTTATTTTTGTTTAAATGGGACACATTGGAATCTTGTGAACCTTTGTGTTTTCTTTATATAACAATTTTCTTTTATAGAAAACATATTTTTATTTTTACTATTGTTAAAGAAAACATAAAACATATTTTTACCTATATTTTTCATTATATTTTTAATAAAAATACATTTTATATCAATACAAATTTTTTTATTAAAAAATTAATATATTATTAATAATTAACTCAAAAGTGGTCACACCTCTTACCCTAGATATTTTAAGTTATGCACTTATTTTTAAAATTTATAAAAGCAAGGGAGAGGCAATGTATAAATGTATTATTAATAATTAACTTAAAAGTCACACCTCTTACCCTAAATATTTTATGTTATGCACTTATTTTTAAAATTTATAAGAGAAAGGGAGTTATTTTGATCCCAATTATTCGAGATTATTATTTATTTTTAGTGTTAATTATTATGTAATATATTATTATTATATAATGTAAAATTGCGTATATTATGCACTTATTTTTAAAAATTTTAAAATTTATAAAAGTAAACATTAATTATTATGTAATATATTATTATTATGTAATGTAAAATTATGTATATTATGTATTTATTTTTAAAATTTATAAAAGCAAGGGAGAGGTAATATATTAATGAATTATTAATAATTAACTTAAAAGTCACACCTCTCACCTTAAATATTTTATGTTCTGCACTTATTTTTAAAATTTATAAGAGAAATGGGAGTTATTTTGATCACAATTATTCGTGATTATTATTTCTTTTTAGTATTAATTATTATGTAATATATTATTATTATATAATGTAAAATTATATATATTACATTTTTAAAAATCTTTTTCCTTAAAATCTAATTAGAAGAATCGTACGTATGTAGTTTTATGTACATTACATGTGTTTTTTCTCGAGAGATATTTTTTCCTCTTAGAGTGTAATTAAGAGAATGGTATGTGTATATTTCAGTTTGCAATTTTTTCATTTGATGAATTACTCTTTTTTTTTCCACGAGAGAAATGCTCTTTATATTCAAAAGGATATAAAAGTTTACAAGTGTCGACTTCTCGAACCGCAGCGAAACAAGGAGAGACTGCTATAAACTTGGATCAATCCAACGATGGCCCGACATTTGATGAATTACTCTTGGTGTTACACGAGTTTGAAAAAATGATATGACAAGACTTTCAAAGTCTTAAACAATACCATTGCATTCATTATACATTATAAAGATCCATCCTAAATTGATTATCTTTGAAATTATATGGGGAGAAATGTGATTATGATTTCTTTGGTTTCAGTTTTTAATATTCTTTTACAAATAAGTCAAATTGGTCCTGACATTTAGGAAGGTAAATTGTTTTTTGTGTGGAGTGAAATCAATAAGTTGATGTTCCATGCAATGATTTTTGTGATTAGGGTGATGATAATTGAGATTATTTTTTGATATAGTCAAATAAGAAATTGATTTTTTAGTTATGATGATATTTTGATACACACGAGTTAAGATACATTTTTATTATTAACGACAAATGGGTATTCAACATTCACTAGCTTTATAGACATCGCATTGTCGATTGACGAGAAAAAAAACATACTATTTCAAGATGAAATTGAAGTAAATTCCTTATGTGCATTTGCGATGACAACATAATCCAAGAGGCTATGAAGCTAGATCGATATCTAAATTAAGTATTGCAAGTATCGTCCAAACTTTGAACCAAAATAAAACAAAGACTAGTGCCAAGAGAGGCTCAATACAATTCCAAAAAGTTACTTTCACTTCTAGAGGTCAACTGACCAACATCATATTCTTCAATGACCAATTTATTATTGTCCAAAAGTAGGGAATCTTTAGAGAGTGAGTCTACATCTGAATTAAATTCCCAGTGTACATGAGAATATGAGATTAGAAGAAATTGATCATATAACTGCTTCAACTGTTGAGAAATGTGAACTAGACCTAGATTTGTCACATGTATCGATTCTCGGCTCTAAGAAGAAAGAAGGGAAGTCTGACATCCCTGATCAGCCTTCCAGAGTAGAGAAGCCTGCTAAAGATGCAGCAAACAACAGTAAAGAAAGGAAAGCTCATAACCCCTCACCGATACCCAAAGACCATGTCCCAGAAGTGAGGGAAGTTATGAATCCACTTTTCTCCTTCAGCTTCGAGCATGAAATTCAAAAGATCAGAATCCATGTGCCCCTTTCAGAGCTAGTCAAGCATGAAGATTTCAAAAAATCCCTCTCTAGGCTATTGCAGTCTAAGCCATATTTCCATTCCACAGACTCAATAAATCTTCAAGATGAAAATCCAGCAGTCATATTAGGTCCTATGGTAGAATATAGAGATGATTCATCCCCTCCCTTATATACATCACTAAACATACATAATAAGGTGTTGCATAACTCTTTGATGGATTCAGGGGCATCTCATAATCTTATGCCCAAAACTTTCATGGAAGAACTCGGATTAGAAATCAAAAAGGCTTATCATGATTTGTATTCTTTTGATTCAAGGAGAGTGCAATGTATTGGGGTCATCAAAGATATGGTCTTGACCTTGTTTCAGCTGCCCATGAAGAGCGTGGTCATGGATATCATGGTGGTTGATATTCCCCCCAAGCTTGGCATGCTCTTGTCAATATCTTGGATAAAAGGACTTGGGGGAACCTTGTAGATGGACCTCACATATGCTACCATTCCAGTGTTCGGATGGGAGCATAGGATATTGTACAAATAAGTTCAGTTGGCCTACATTATTAGTGATGAATCAGACCCCACCAATCATCCTATCTTTGCACTCGACACTGATTTGGGATCTAGTTTGTTACAGCTCACTGATACTCCTGAAACTCCTCTTGAAATCATAAAGAAACCCATTTTTTTCTATGAAATACGTCCTCCAACTACTTATGTGTGGAAGATTTTCTTCAATGGAGCCTCTTCTAGTGAAGGTGTTGGTGCCAGAGTAGTTTTTTTGTCACCTTGTCAAGAATCCATACCTTTGTCCTATAAACTAGAATTTGAAGCTACCAACAATGTGGCAGAGTATGAGGCTCTTGTTTTGGGTTTGAGGGCTACAAAAGACATGGGAATTGAAGAGATATCAGTGTTTGGGGATGCTGAGTTGATTGTCTAGCAGATCAGAAATATTTATCAGGACAAACACCCTCGACTGAGATCGTATAGAAATGAAGTGTGGGATCTGGTTGACAATTTCTTCTCAACCTTCAACATTTCATTCATTCCAAGAGAGGAAAATACTTTGGTTGATTCTTTCATCGTCTCAGCGAGCCAATTCAGGGTCCCACTACCACCTAAGCTCGAGTATGATGTTGAGATTAGATATAGGCCCTCCGTACCTAATAATATCAAGCATTCGAAGGTGTTTGAGGAAGATCTTGAAATCAGGAGATTTCTTGAGTTGATTGATGAGTTCTCTGCATTACACATTGATCAAGACCATGATTCCAAAGGTGACCCTCCCCCTAAAGTATTTTTGAATAAAATTGATAATCACCATATTGTTCAGTTGCCTAGCAACCACATTCCAAAGGGACTAGTTCCTTTAGAAAGATTGTTCGATCGGAACAATGTGGCAGTAAACTTTAAAGGCCCAACTAAGGATGTTGATGTAGTTGAGTGCAATATTGGCACAGAGGAGGATCCAAAATTCATCAAGTTGTCAAGCAGCATGTCAAGGGAGCAGAGGGTCGAGTATGTTGAGTTATTAAAGGAATTCGGTGATGTGTTTGCTTGGACCTATGAAGACCTTAGAACATACGACAAAGTCGTCATTGAGCATAAGATCCCATTGAGAGAGGCAGACAAACCATTTCGGCAAAAATTAAGACAAATAAATCTTATGTTGTTGCCTATTGTGGAAAGGGAGGTAAAGAAGTTGTTGGACGCCCAAATCATTGTCCCTTTGAGATTTTCTTAATGGGTAGCCAACCTGGTCTCGGTGAGAAAGAAAAATGGAGAAATCAGACTGTGTTTTGACTTTAGAAATCTGAACAAAATCTCTAAGAAGGAAAATTACCCTTTGCCAAAGATGGAACACATATTGCGAAGGGTGACAGGTGCATCCAGAATTTCCATGATTGATGGATTTTCTGGCTACAACCAGATCTCTGTCCTGCCTGAAGACAGAGAAAAGACAGCCTTTACCACTCCTTGGGGCACATTCATGTATGCCAAAATGCCCTTTGAATTGATGAATGCGGGAGCTACCTTCTATCAAGCCATGGACATTGCATTCGTTGGAGAAGGAGATAAATTTGTGGTCATCTATCTGGATGACATAACAGTTTTCTCCAAATCTGATAAAGAACATTGTCAACATCTGAGAAAGGTCTTCTCAAAATGCAGAAAGTTTGGTCTCTCCCTAAATCCCAAGAAGTCTTTATTTTCTAAGCAGGAAGGAAAAATTTTGGGACGCATCATATCAGATGAGGGGGTCAAAATTGATTCAAGCAGGGTGGAATCTATTCAAGCCTTATCACTTCCCAGGTCCAAGAAGGAGATTCAGTCTTTCCTGAGAAAAATCAATTTTCTGAGAAGGTCTGTTTCAAATTTTGTTAAATTGATGAAGCATATCACCACCATGCTCAGGAAAGGGAATGAAGTAAAATGGACTGCTAAACCCAAAGAATCCTTCAACCAAACCAAAAAGGCATTTACTGAGGCACCTGTGTTGATAAGTCCTGATTACTCCAAAGATTTTATGATTTTTTCTTTCACTTCTTTTGATACAGTGGCAGTTGTTTTATTGCAGAAAATTGTTGAAGGGCTGGAGTAGCCTATTTCCTTTTTCAGCAGAGCACTAAGAGTTGTAGAGGCGAAATATGACATCATGGAGAAACGGGCCTATGCCTTGGTGAAATCTCTCAAGGCCTTTAGAATCTATGTTTTGCATTCGAAGATCATTGCATATGTTCCTTCAACTTCCGTGAAGGACATTCTCATTCAGCCTGACATAGACGGGAGAAGGAACAAGTGGATTTCCAAAATCCTTGAATTTGATCTAGAAATAAAAGCCACCAAACTAGTTAAAGGTCAAGGTTTAGCCAAACTGTTAGTTTAATCTAATTGTAAATATTTGGGGGTTAACTTCATCAACGCTTGCTCAGGAGATCAACGAGCTAAGTTTTCTGATAACAGCCCTTAGGACAGCCCTTCGTTGGCAGGATGCGCCTGGTATAAAGATATTGTATATTTTTTGTGAGATTTAAGGCCTCCTGACAGTATGGAAAAAATCAAGGCAAGAGCTCTAAAGCTCAAAGTAATTAAATATTTTCTTATTGAGCACTTTTTGTATTGGAAAGACCCTCTAGGAGTGATTTTGAGATGTTTAGACCCACCAGAGGCCCAAAAGATCATGTTGGATTTCCATAACAACCTATCTGGGGGACATCATTTCTGGAAAACCACTGCCTACAAAATTCTCAGGGTTGGGTATTACTGGCCTACTCTATTAACTGACGTCTGTGCAAAAATCAGGGCCTGTATCAAATGTCATAAATTCTCTGGGAAGCAGCAGCTCAAGTCTCTGCCATTGAAGCCAGTACTAGCTTCAGGACCCTTTCAGTAGTGGGGCCTAGACTTTATTGGGGAAATTTATCATGCTTCAAGTGGTCAGAACAAATGGATTTTAACTGCAATATATTATTTCACCAAGTGGATAGAAGTGATCCCCACAAGGAGCGCTTCTCACAAAGTAATCATTGGTTTTATTGAAGATATTATGGCAAGGTTTGGTTGTCTAAACAGAATTGTCATTGATAATGTCGCATCCTTCAAGGACGAACCATTGATCAAGTTTTGCAAGCAGTTTGGAATTGCATTGATTCACTCTACCCCCTACTAACCCCAAGGAAATGGATTGGCAGAGTCCTCTAACAAAATCTTGACAAAGATCATCAAAAGACTGTTAGAGGACAACAATAAATCCTGGGATTCAAAGCTCAAATTTTCTCTATGGGTTGATAGAGTGACAATAAAGAGGTCCCTGGGTATCTGTCCTTTCCAACTTGTATATGGGACTCAGGCCGTTTTTCCTTCTCACCTTGCCCTTCCTATGGAAAAACTCGTTCAGGACTATCAAAGAGAGCCTGATGATATGATCAAGAGAATTCATCAACTCGTATAAGTGCAGAAGACTAGAGAGTAGATGATGGATAGAGCGCATGGCCATCAGCAGTGAATTAAGTATCCCGACAAGAAAGTCAAAAAATAGGACTTCCAGTTGGGAGATCTAGTACTCAAATGGGACGTGCCTAAAAAAGACAAGGGAAAGAATGGTAAATTTGAAGCCCTTTGGATAGGTCCCTTCAAGATTTCAGAAGCGTTTCCAAACAACACTTACAGATTGCAGAATTTGGAGGGTGATTAAGTTTTCAGGGGCCTAGTAAATAGGAACTTCCTGAAAAAAAAAAATTTGTTTAAATCCATGAGCAGCGTCCCACCTTTGTAAATATCGTTCCTATTTTATGTTGTTTGTGTTTTAGTAGGAGACTCCATAACCCAAAGAAAAGGCATTGGAGCTACGTGTTCTTGGCAGCTCACAGGGAGCATGCCATCCCCTATGGAGCCAATGTTAGCACATAAACTTGTCAAAGTCTTGTGGGTTGTGGTTTCCACCTAGGTCTGTAATTTGTCCTATTCTTCGTCCATTGGAAGACCCGATGGTAGGTTCTTATTCTCGGCTTATAGTTTTCTTCTATTGCCTTCATCTGTTTAATCGACCTATTTTTCCTTATCGGATTGCTGAGAAGTATCATCCATTTCTATAAAATCGATCACTTCTCTCTATTTACCTCTGTCGCTGATCCTTTTTCTTTTCCCGAGACCTTGGCCAGTGATTCAAGTAATCTACATGGGTCGCAGTCGTGAGCACCAAGTGCAACACTTAGAGTGGCCTGATGTGGTCTCAGTTCAAGTGAGCGAGCAAGATCGGTTTTCAACGGTGGAGATCCATCGGGCATATCGGATCGACGTCCATCAGGTAATCAGGATCAGAGAGTTGCATGAAGTTTAGCATCATCCTGAGGTCCGAAACTGCAAGGCTAATTTTGGTCGTTGGTATTAGAAAGGACACGTGGTGCAGGATCAACATTTCGCTGACTCACAGGATGGAGTAGTCAAAGGGCAGAGTCATGGGGACTCGCGAAGCATGAAGTCGTGAAATAATATGGGTCGTTTGTTCCAGCAGGACGCGTGGCGCCAGATCCAAACCATGGAGAAAGTCATTTCAGGAAGGTCGAAGTGAGAAGCATCGATATCCCGAGTCCTGAAATGTCGATATCCATCTGGGTCGTCAATTTCAGAGTGGCGCGTGTCATCTGATCCGAGGGATCGCGATTTTGCGACCCGAATGGTTTGAGCATGGAGCACAACATGAACTCGCGAAACATGAAATCGCGACACGCCTGAATGTTAGGCCCACGATCACATCCCAGGGTCATATGGAAAGTGGGGCCTAAGAGAGGTAAGCACCTGATTGAGTGACGGGCGGCCGAAATTGTTCTAGGAGATGATCGTGGTCATCAGATTCGAGGCAAATTTGACCGTTGATCCATATAGGCCATTTCACGGGAATAAGCATCAAGATATTTGAAATCAAGGGGGGTGAAAACTCCTGAAATGAGAAATCCCAAAATTTCATATGGGATAAGCATGAGGTCATAGCTCGAGGTCACACGGAGTGAGGAAAAGAGTTGCGCAAAGGGATCAAAGTGCTCGAGTTGATCACAGATAAGGATCTGTGTGGCCTCGAGGCACCATAATTGACTCAAAGGATTCGTGAGTTCACCGAGGACATTCATGGGTGTCAAGTCGCGCCCTGATCCCGATGAAAGTATTTAATGAAAATGGGGAAGGTGGTTGAAACCTCGTTTCACCGCATAAATGGAAAGCATGGAAAATCTGACCGTGGAGGGCAGACTTTCAGCTGAAAGTTCATTGTCATGGATTTTCTCTTGAATCCCATATCAATCTGATCTTGTGTCTAACAGAAGAATGCAAGTGCATCCTAACAGAAGAAGATGCAGACGCCAAGCCTTTAATGCAGTGACCAGAGCGCGCTTTTGTGGAGAGCAAGTTGCTTTTAGTATATATACTCAGTTTTTCTATTTTGTAATGGTCGATGGTAGAGAAAATCTCTCGATTTGTAAAGTTTTAATGAACACTCTGGTTCTATGGTTATGCTTTGTTATATGAGATTTCTTGTTTAACGACAGTCAGCTTTCTTGCTCCCTCTTGTTTTCCTCTGATACTGAAAGGGTTCATGATTGACTGATTCACTTGAATTATTGTGACTACATTATGATGAAATTTTGGTTATAGTGTTGTTATAATTCCTTTCAGTTCCTTTGAGATTTGAATTCAAGAAGAATCTTGTGTTTAAGTTTTTCCTCTTGGGCTACTGGAAGACCTGATGTCTTTGGCAGAACTCTACATTTTCTTGCCAAAGTCTTCCTCCTACTCACCCTTACTACAACCTAATGACTAAAATTAAACCAACACCTCACCTTCTTATGCATTCCAGTCTAGTTTTCTGAGTTAAGATGATATTTTCTTGAGAATGCCCCCATCTGACCCTCCTATAACCAACCTGTGACATAAAACTGATGGGATGGCTTACCTCTGCCACAATACAGAGGTGACTTCTAGTGCTAACACGTTGTACTTTGAGGGGGGGTTTTCCAATGATGTTTTCCCTCTTTCCTCATTTATTTCAGTGTATATTTTGTATTTGTGTACCTAACATGGCCTAGTTGTCGAGACCCATTCTTTATTTTCACCATAGAGATGTTCAAGGGGGGGTGTTGGAGATACTTCACACACACCTAGGATTTATTTTTCCTAAGGTTTTCCCTATGTTTATTATTCATTATTCAGTCTCCTATAGTTTAGGGAGAATATTATCTTTAGTTCACACTTCAGTTTGATCAGTTGAGTAGAGTCTAGTTGCCACATTGGGATTATCACCATGTAGCAGTGGGATCATCATCATCTAATGTGCATTGTCATTGGGATCATCACCATACTAGCTTATTACTCATTATTCCCTTATCTCCTCCTCACTAGGTGGCAGTTCACTCCTAGTAACTGCCTGAGAGACTAGACTAGGTGGCAGTTTACTCCCGTAACTGTCAGTGTGTTTCCAAATCACTCTAGACCACCACTATGGTGCATTGCATTCTCCTCTGGTGCACATTAGTTGAGTTATACAGATTATATCATATGTAAATTATCATTCATTCATTTGGTTAATGAGAATTATTCCATTCTTTCTCTCTTGCTTCTATTTTCTCATATTTTCTCTGCAAATTGTGTATGTCATTTGCTAGCAAGATATATTCTATGTAGGTTCAACACATTTACACAAGAATCAAAGAAAGAAGAACTAGAACCAGATACTCTTGTTTATCTACAAGAACTAGCAAGAATCACTTCTAGAGAAGGGATTGTTAATCCCCAAGAATCACAGCAAAAGGAACCCGAACCAGAGGTTCTTGCTGATCTAAAAGAACCAGCAAGAAGCACTTTTAGGGAAGGATTTTCTAATTCACAAGGAGTAGAACCAAAACCTGAGGTTGTTGGTCCTTAAGAAAAGGTCATTGTTATACATTGGGTAAGAATTCCACATTCCTTGACTATATATGCATCTCTTGTAAAATAGAATATAATGTCGAGGATGGAAAACCGGAAGCTACAACTAAAAACTCAAAATGTTGAAGGATGAATTCGATGAAGAAAGGACACCTGATAAGTTAGGTTGCCTTTCCCATGTAGCAATTTCTCTTGTTGCAGGAGAACCCTCCATTAAGCTAGAAGAGACAGCTTAAACCAAGGAAACAAGAGAAGTGGTTGTCCAAACCATAGATTTTGTGTTTATTGATGAAGTTACTCAGACTTAAACAGAGCAGGGACCAGTTGAGGGAAAATAAATTAGATCAAGGCCTAGCACCAATGAAAAGAAGGAATATAGTCATCCAAAGGAAGCAGGGGAGGTGGACTATAGTATCAGCAAACTCCATGGACATCTTGATTTCCCTAACCATGATTGATTGTTGGTTGCATAGGGACATGCAACAATTTTGGGCTAGGGGGATGATAGGTGCTTAAATTATCATATTTTCAACACCCATTCACTACATTTTTCCTTACCACTTTCCATTGTTCACTCTCTCTTGGTATCTTTCTCATCCAGTTTGTATTACTTTTCACCTAGGTACAAATCTTCTCTCGTATGCCATTTTTATGCCATTCTTACATATTTCTTAAGGAAATTGTTACCTTCTTGCACTAGCATTGCTGCATGGGAGCAATTACAGTGGTTGCAACTCCATGTATGAGTTTTAACTCTACAAGTGTTGCAACTCAGAGCACAATACAATTGTTGCAATTCCAAACACATCCCATGTTGTTGCAACTCCAAGAAAAATATTGCCAACACATCAGTCAGTGTTATAGTCATCGATAAGAGATCACTCCTTACATGGAAAGGTGACAAAATTCAAGTGGTAAACCAAAAGAAGAAATAGTTCACCTACCAACCATCGCCCAGTTGATTTGAGTCAGGTCATGCCGGCTCTTTTCTAAAAATTAATGATATCAATGTAAACCGATAGATAGCTTGATTCTCATTGCTATCCATTTGTATCCTTGTTTTATTTAGGCATCAAATGTATTGGATAAAATCCCCAAATTTCCTTGAGCTCGAGAAATGATTTGGGTAACAAGATTCGGTTGTATTGTAAAACTCATAACTTCTGCAATATAATCTCCTTTCTCCTCCTATTTGCGTGATTATGTGATGAGTGTTCATGTTCTTTTGATTTCGTAATCTAGTTCATTGTCTAAGGGGGAATGGCCCCTCCTTAGTCAGGTATTGCATGTAAATTAAGCAGAGGATTAGTGTTTCATTGTTGTTTATTTAATTTCGTAGTTACTTTCTTTCTCCATATTGCTACAATTCCAGGTTTTATAAACAGTTGATTACAATTCAAATGCAGTTAGTAATTTTGTCATGTACGTTGTGTAATAATAGTTGTGACTCATGTGTTGATCATATTTTTGCAGATTTATAACAGTTTGTAAATCATAGAGGTTGTTGCAACTCCCATTGCTGCAACTTTCATTGTTGTTGCAACTTTGCATGCAGCTTTTACTTTACTCTATTTTCTTTCAGATTTGTGATAGATTTATTCTCTAACAGTTTGGGATTGATATTTTGTCGATTTTATGAGTTTTCACTATCTTATACATCAGATGATAAAGTGATTTTAACACATATCATTGTATGTGCAATCACATAATTTTTACAGCGAAGCAAGGTTATCATCATACTTGAGCAAGTCACCATTAGGTACTAGTACTGTGATTTACTTTCCACAAAGTGTGATTTCCTTTTCCGTAAAGAACAGTTTATTTTCTATAGTGTGATTTACTTTCCGCAAAGTGTGATTTACTTTTTGCAAGAGTGATTTACTTTTCTCAATTTAATTTAAAAAACTTTCTTTGTTATTTTTTTAACCTTTTTTAATTTAATTTATATATTTGTGAATATTTTTGTTTTTTCCTTTTGCTTTCTTTTAATTTGAATATTTTGGGGGTTTATGTCTAAAAAAATTAAACATTATGTTTTCTCATGTGTGTGTTCCCTTTGTTTTGGGTTTTTCCCTATATGTTTGCTTTTCCCTTTTATTTATTTATTTAGTCTCTCTTTATTTATAATTTTGTTTGCAACAGTGTTGGTTTTGTAAGCCATGGTTTCAAATATGTTGTGATTTTAAGCCCGAAGCAAAAAGAAAAGGTGTTGCTTATAGCACCACATTTCAATTTGGAGGGTGATTTTATGGTTTCAGTTTGTAAAGTTATTGATTGTCGAGGCCACGGTTTCAAACAAGTTGTAACGTTAACCCTGAAAAAAATGAGGTGCTACTAGTAGTACCACTTTTCATTTTAGTAGTCGATTTTAAGTTTTTTTTTCAAAATGGTATCCATTATCAATGTTATGATTTCAAACATGTTGAAATTTTAACATTAAAAAAAACGGTGATGCTAGGAGTGCCACTTTTCAATGCGTGAATCATATTTTAAGGTTTGTATTTGCAAGTTTATAGATCATATTTTGTAATTTTAACCTCAAAAAGAAAAGGGTGCTACTTGTAGCTCCACTTTTTGAAATGGGGATAAAAATAGCCATTAAATGCAACCCCTAAAAAAACAAGAACTCTAGAAGGTTCTCATCAAGTTGGTAACTATGTTAGCCACCTATTTTATGCCTATATGGAAGATATCCCCACTATGTGTCGTTTTATTTATTTGGGGCCATGTGATTGTGGTGGGAAATTAGAGCAAAACACTCAACCATTCGTCAAGTTCAGGTATCATCAGTTGTGAGTCAACATGAATCCCTGAACATGGGACCTAGGTTTATGGACGAGTTTCTTAGACTAGTTCAACGTTGAGGATAGCACTTATACATAGGACCTTGGTTCCTTAGACTACTTAAGTGTTGTAGTCGACACCCATACATGGCAACCTAGTTTATGGTTCTACATCATTGCTTCAAGGGGGATGGAATGATGGGATCCTCCCTAGTGTTACAACCTTATTTTCCACCCTAGGGTCTCGTGAAGGACATGTTGATGATATTATGTTGACATACACTCGTATTCCCTAGTTTCAGTGATTTTTTAGGATGGTCGCTACTGAGCTCACTGATAGGGAAAAATCGGTCACTGTTGAACTCCTTTGCAACACGTGATCGATTGCTAGTTGCATTACTATTGGTCCATGATCATCGTTGTAGCCTTCTAGAATTGGTGATTTATGAGGATATTAGCACTGGGTAAGCTGGTTATCTCGTGAGATGATCTTGGGAACTCTCAATCCAGTTAAGCTCACGAGTTCTAGAGATCTACAAGCCTCTCCTAGCCTCCTCAACCAATCTATATAAGGAAGGTGTTTCCATGGGAAAGAGGAGGAAGAATCATTTACAGGTATATGTTGCAGGATTGTCCAAATGAGCTTCTTCATACAAATTAGGTTATCCTTGCTTGAGTGAGGATAGAGGAGGAGTAAGAGCAAGGAGAATAAGGAGGAATGTTTCAAGACTCAAGGTAAATTAAGATTGATGTGCTTCTCCATTTTCATAGTATAAATCTATGTGTTCTCCCCTCTCTATATTGTTGTACTTGGTTGCAAGTGATAGACCTAATCTCTCCTTGAATAGATCGGATTAGATCTAGACTAGAGTTGTTATTTCCTAACACTTGGAAAATTCGTTGATTGGTGTGTGTTTGTCACTTATGTGCAAGAAGCATATCACGGGATTTGGAGTTGGATCTGGGAACTACTTCATCCAGGAAATATGAGGACAACCATCATTAAAGAGGTACTTTGTTCTCTCTCTCTTAGTGTAAAAAGGAATCAATTTGCTTAGATCTAGGGAAACTCTGTAGCTATATATACATGTTGTCTATATTGGATCAAGGGTAGGTCTAAGGGAGGTCTGGGTTATCCGTAGGCTAGATTTATCCATAATAGAACTGGAAATTCCACTGGGGAGGAATCTTTTATTCTTATCTAGTTCAAATTTCCCCTTGCTTTTTCAGTCTTTTGAAACATTTATGCAGTTTATAATCTTCCATGTCACTCCCTCGGAGAGAAAATATTTTAATGTGTCAGACCTGGGCCAGATCTGAGCCTGTTTTCCTTAATTTTGTAGACAATCGTGATTGAAAGGTTCACACCAAATTGATCATTCGTAGGCTACACAATTGTTGGGCCACGATGAGTCACATGCTATATAATTGTTGGGTCGTGATCGCCTGCAGATGGTCGCTAGTTGTATACATGTTGGGCCATGACTGGCCCTATAGGTGATTTTTTTTCATATTTTTTTGTTTTTCCTTCATCGGATCTAAACTTTGCCTACACTTAGAATCTTGTTAGAGGTGTGATAGCATAGATCTTATCCATGTGTGGGCCTCTTCTTTGTTGTTTTGAGTTTGAAGTGAATTTGAGGTTTCTTGAGTGTTTTTTGTTGTCTTTTATTGTTTGAGTGAGCTAATTTCTTAGTGAATCGGGATCTCGGAAACCTCCCCAACAGATCTTTTCAGATATGGTAGTGTGTCTGTGTCCCTTTTGCATCCATTTTGTGTTTGTTAAAAGGTATTCCATTACTAGGTATCTCTCTCAAGTTTTGGGTTTTTTTATCTCATGTAGACATTGGAGTGTGTCAGGGGGCATCACTGCCAATATCACACATCCCTTTGTTTGTTGTTTGCTAATTTGATCTACATGTTCATTTTCTTATATTAGAATAAATTTGCATTTCAAAACAAACAAACAAAAAATTGCTAGGGTAAATATTTTGAGTGCTTTGCAAGAGATTGCATTGGTGTGTTTTGCATTCAAGGATCTTGTTCATTGATTTTGCTTGTATGGCATGGTTGTTGCATGATTGTGAGGTTATCTTGTTGCTTTTGAAAACTGAAAAGGGAAAGTTTATATTCCTTTCCTTAGCTAGAGTTTATCGAAAAGAAAAAGTTGCATATTTTCTTAGCATATTTTCTCTTCTTTGGATTGGAAAAGAGTCTAAAACATCATTGAAGTTTTATTTGTTCCCTTGATTAATCAACAACCATAAGAAAAAGAGCATGTAATCTAAAATCAATTAGACTCTTTTTCTCAGTAGCAAACCAACATAGAGAGGATTAGGGCCTTGCTTTAGTCTTGGAGAGTTAACTCTCTGTTGATGGCCAGAAATGACCATAATCAACATTTAGGGTATCACCCGGTCAGGGTCCCAATTAGACCCTTTTATGTTTGGGATGGTGATCCCGACTGGTTTCAATGGGTCCAATTATCCTTATATAAAATAATCTAAACTAAATATTCTATATAACTATCATATCTAAAGCTATTCTAATATAAACTAAATATTAATATGATACTTAAACGAATATGAATCCAATATTTACACTAACTAAATCCTTAAGCTAACTGAAACAAGGGTTTCGTAAAGCCACAGAGATATTTGCTTCAGCATATGGAGACTTTAAATTATTATCTAGTGAAAAATAGCAATTCAAATTGGAATAAGAGGAACTAATTAAGTATCAGAATTATAGAGATATTCTATATTTACTATTCTAATTATAGTTTGGGACTTAATCATATATGTGAAAATAAAAATCAACATTAAATGAAGATACAAATCTATCAGATAGTATTGTAATGAATTCAATGTAGATAAATGAATGTTTGTTTTAAACAGTGAAAATCAAATTTCATTTATAACCACATTCACATACATATAATCTTGCAAGTTCTCATGTAACGAAATGAATAATTATAATTGATCAATAGTGATCAATTATATAAATAATGATAATGAAACACATGAGATGATTTCGATTAAAGATCAAGAATAAAATATCAGTAACATTACTAAGTATTTGGACTCTAGTTGAAAACACGAAACCAAAATGATCTAGTAATTATATTAAATAAAAGTACTTCAACAACAGTGTCAAAAGTTTTCTTTTATTCCAAAATCTGAATCCCCCTCTTCTGTATCTTCATACTCTTTTTATAATAAAGAGTTTATGAAATACAAAGTAAAGAGAAAAATTGTTTCCCAAAAATTAGGAGGGAATCGTATCGAACTTAACATCTTCTAAATATAAGTACGAAAATTTTAATTTTAATCAAGTCTTTAAAAAACTTTCAAAATAGAATAACGTCATCTTAAAATATCACGAACAGCCAAAAGGCTAGAAACAAACAAACTATCATAATGAAATTGAATTGGTAATTTTGACGATCATTCCATAAGCCAGCTTCCAGCCTTCTATTGAATACCTGAAAATCACAAATAAAAACAAATTAATAACAAAAACACTCTAAATAGAGTGGCTACATAATCTATGATTTTGTAGCTACTCTTAAATAAGCAATTTAAAACAAATCAAAAGTGACCACATACCTCAAAAATGAAATCCTCGGCAAAATTCTAATTACAAAAACTTGGACATTAATGAGTGAGATTCTTCAAATCAAAGGTGATGAATACATTGACACCAGAAGACTTCACAACCATCGAACCTTCAACTTTGACAAGTTTCTTCTTTAATTCAGCAATCTATTTTTTGTATTGTACTTGTTATCCTCATTTTGTGGATAACTAAGGAGATTGTGTCTCAAGGCCCTCAGGTTGCAGATATGGAGTGTCGAGAGACTACATGACCAGCAGTACCCTTTGCACAAATGAAAAACCCACTCGTTACCACAGATGGTCAAAGGTTTGCAGATGGCATCCACCACACCAGCTGGCTTCCAGAAGGCAGTGGGCCTTGCTCCATGAGGTACAAGTTAGTATTATGGTGAGCATCATTTCAATATTCAAGCCATTTGATTATGTTGTATCCTAGATTTATCTATATTTCATGATATATGCTTGGACATTATGCCTTTTTCCCTGCTTTACCTTGGTGGTTGACATTGTGCCCTAGTAAGTGATCTTCCTTGGGAATGGGTTTGTTACTAGGAACTCCCTTAATGAGCCATCGTACCATTCCCAACCATACTTACCACTTTCCATCATTATTCCCCTCCACTTCCTTATCTCTTGGGATTTTAGAGTGTATTGACCCAAGAAGGGGTTGTCCCTCATTCTATGGGAAGAAGGGATTGAAGGCCTAGAGGGGTGGATGTTAGGTAAAAGATAAAAGCCTTGTTTAAGACTTCAAGATGCTTCACCCAGGGATCACCCAAGAAAGCAATGAAATTCTTATCTTTGAGTAAAGGGGACCCACAATATAATAAAGAATGCTTAAAAGGTTAGTTGAAGGATAGGAGGTCTCATCACGAGCCGACCTATCATGTCCATGAATATCTAGTGGTATGACATTACCATCATCTAGTCACCAAACCAGGGTAATGGCTCTCAGTTGCATGGCTGAGAGAAAGGGGGTCTCATCACGAGCCATCCTTCTCATTTCCACTAGGTGTTTGTGGGTGACATTTCCATCATCTAGTCACCACGCTAGGGCAGTGACCTTCAATCTCTCCTTATGCTATTATGAAAGAAAATACAAAGAAAGAAAGATAAAAGGCAATTGATGGGCTTGGAAAAATTGCATTGCAGACGAAGGTACCACGCACCCTCTACAAAGGCACCCATGAATGAGACACTACGATGCCTTGTATGGCATGAGCCCTATTCCCATTGAGCCTCAACCCCAACCACTTCATCCACTTTACATGGCTTAGAGAGGGATGTCTTCGAGGTTATCCTTGACCTAGGGTAAGATCTACCCAATAGGACACCTTGTCAACCCTCCCATATTCAAGCTTGACAAGTCGCATAGTGTCTTTGAGCAGTTAATTGTTTGATATAGTGATATTTGATGCACATGATTAGATGGCTTATTTATTATTTGGATTCACTTATCATGATGTTATGAATTGAGAACCTTGGAGGGCATGCTCATTTGTCTTTGTAAGACCTAGTTGGTGGATAGTTTTGGGAGAACAAGCATAGCTTGGGCTTCCATGGGGCTACAAGCCCACAGATTGGATGTGAAGGGTCCACATGCTGGATGAGAGAGATCAAACTTGGAAGGCCTTAAAGATGACCTAAACGACATAACCTAGTCCCCACATGCCAAACGTTTTTCCTAGGAAAGGAAAATTGTCTCTTCTTGAGGCATGACGTCACCTAGGGGGGTTAGGGTTTGGTGGTGTGGTTGATGCATTGACACTTGGAAGTTTTGAGGAGAAGTGGGCTTTGACCATGAAGGAAGTGACGTGGATACATGACATGTGGCTTTGGAAATCCTAGACACCCTCCTCCTACACCAATGACTTGCTCCTAATGCCAAAATGTCCCCTAAAGGGGTGGCATCATTCTAAAATTAGGGTTTTCTTATGTGCAAAAGTGAATTTTAAATGATCAATTTTGTAAAGGGAGAAAGATTAGGGTTGTTGACCCCTAATCTTTTGTTTTACCTCTTAATTTATGGATAAGTCACCTTGGTGACATTTGTATAAATGACAGATCATAAGATCTCATTTTAACATAATTCTCCCTCTTGTGAGAGAACTTGGTCTGAAATTTTCGGCTATATTGGATCTTTTATCTCTTTTTCACTTGTTTATGGTTATCTCTTCATGTTATGGTTGATGGGAGTTGATGTAGACCCCCTACCTCTGCAGGGTCCACTGACCTCCCAGTCTCTGGATCATTCCAATTTTTGAGTCGAAATGGCTCTTCAGGCTCCTATTGGAACCCTTTGAACAAATCCAAAGGTCCCTTTGTCCTCTGGCACAGGTCTTGAGAAAATCTGTGCACACGCTCCACTTTCGGCGCTCTTCTCTGTTTCGAACCAACACCTTTCGGGTCTTGGGTTTTCGGGACTCCTGCATGAGACCTCTCCCAGGCTCCTTGTCCCTCCAACTCCCGGTCGTCGAAACGTTGAAATCCACCCGTGACTATGGTCCGCTTCTCAGGATTTCGGAATTCGCGATTCTGGCTACAAATTGTTCTTGGTCCTTCGAATGCCCGGACCCCGGAATGCCGAAATCTAGCCATGACCACGTCTTCTTTTCGGGATTTCGGAATTTGCGATTCCGCGAGTCGGGCCTCCCTGTCTCACGACTCCTTCGCTCTTGAACTCCCGGTTGCCGAATACCGAAAAGGGCTTAACGGCTCCGGCTCGTGCTATCCTGGCGTTGTCTGCTTTTGGGATTTCGCGACTTCGCGAGTCGGGACTCCACGTCTCTCGACTCCTAGCCTCTCGAACACCCGGGTTCTGAAATGTCGAAATGACGGTCCACGACCAAGCACTACTGACTTTTGCGATTTGGGAAACCGCGATAAAAGTGTTCCCCCTGTTCTTTATCTTTCGAACCCCCTGTTCTCGAAATGTCGAAATCTCTCCCTCTAAAAGATCAACAGCCCAGTCCTCCTGGAACCAAAATCTTTCGGGACTCTTCCCGAGCCCTTGACCGCTTTCCATGTGTCGTCCTTGATGGACGGTCCTGGTCCTTTTGCGATTTCTGGAGACTCTTCACTCTCGATCTCCCGGTGTCTGAATCCCCGAAATGTGGGTTTCTTGACATGTGTCCTCTGAGATGGATGGTTCTGATTCTTTCGAGACTTCGACGAGTCCTCTCTTCTCTGATGTTATGAGGATTAAGCCCCTCGCACCTTCTTCTAGATCTGACGGCTATCGATCCTTGGTGCTAGATCTGACGACCCAGATCCTTCTTCCTATGCACCTCCTAGGGACTCAACCCTGTGCACGTATCCATGATCCAGCGCCTCTCAGGCCACCGCGCTCCAGATCTGATGGCTGGCATGATTTCGCGTACCGAGAGTTCGTGATGCAGCGACCCCAAAATCTCTTGTCGCTCCAATCCCCAAACTCCGAAATGTCAAAATGTCGAACTCCTGAGCTTTGTCGATAGTGAAACCTCAAAAGGTTTTCTCTGTGCGCGTTCTTCTTGTGCTTTCTCTTCTGAGCTTATGGACTTAGAAAAAGTCCACTCTCGCACACTCCTGGTACTACTGAGTATTTCGCTAAACTTAGATCTGAGAAGTTTTCATGGAAAGAAAAATCCCTACGCCCACCTGGCATTCTTCTGCATGATGAACAACTTGCAGAGCCTTTCTCCACAGAGTGTTCAACAACCCTGTGAGTGTCTTCTCTCCGACACCTCTCTTTCTCCTCAAAACCCGAAATAGAGTTCTCTGGTTCACTCTATGCACTCGCTCAATGCCTTCCTGGCAGAGCTTTACAGAACCTTCAGTAGTTCTGCTTCTTTTCTGTGACTTCCTTTGCATAGTTCCTTCTCCAGAATATTTAGTAACTCTGAGGCTTCCTTTGAGTCTGTGAATCTTTCTTGTGTGCACTCCTTGCACCTCTGCTGATGAAGGTTCAATGCTATCCCTCTTGAGCTTTCCTGAGGTTGTCTCACCTCTGTCAATGCACACCTTGCAGAATCTGTGCACTCCTTGCACTCGGAAACTCCAAGACGAGAAGAAATTGAAACTTATGCAATGCTTCACTAGTTATGCATTTGCAACATGAAATGCATAAAAACATGCAAACACATACAGACAATTCATGGCAGGAAAAATTG
>ML821336.1:35345-46263 GCA_009831015.1 Picea engelmannii
AGGAAGATCCTTCTAGAAGCGGAAGCTTCTATTAGGTCTTCTTACATCCGCCTTATTCTATTTTATTGAAAGCTCTTATTAATATTGACCTTTATTACATCCGAATACATTGATCTACCTATGTGCGGGTTAGGACCTTAACACATTGAGACACAAAATGTTCACCATCTCGCTGCCATATTTCCAATCTAAGGAAATAATGAAAGAGGTCGATATCCTTCATCTCAAACTCCTTTGAAAGGTCCTCCTTGCATGAGTGTATCATTTTCTCATCACCATTCAGTATTAAATCATCAACATAAAGAACAATGATTAAAATATTACCCTTGTAGATCCATCTCGAACCTACAACTGATTTGTCGACCGATCTTGGGACAATTTCCCATGCACTTTTTTTGACAACAGAGTCATACTCCTCCACCATTGCATCAACCCAAGTGGGATCCTGCTCTGCTTCCTAAAAGGAATATGGTTCAATCACAATAAATTTTCTCATGAGATCCATGTATCCAGTAAATTGATCAGGATATTGTCTATGTCTGCATTGTGAAGTAGGGGCTCCTACATTCTGTGCAGCATCTAGTCTCAATCTATCAGCTTTCATGGTGCGCTTTTGGCCATTTATGATGGATGTCTCTGCATGAGTGGCTTCCTCCACTCCATGAACCTCCTCATGTGGCTGATACACATCTTGAGACTCATCTTTGGGAACCAACAATTCCTCCTCTGCATGCAAGTCTAGCTCCCTCTCAAGCGACAACTGCATGGCTTTCCCTTCATCGAATTTTATATCTCGTCACATAACAGTCATCTTACTGTTAGGAAAATACACACAATAATTATGGGGTGTTTTTGTGTACCCCACAAATATCCCAACTTTAGAAGTCAGCTCCAGCTTCTTCCTGGCATTCTTGGTCACATGCACATAAACAGATGAGCCAAAAATCCTAAAATGAGAAACATCTAGTTGCTTACCAGTGAAAGCTTCTCCAGGTGTACTCATGCCAAGTACTCTATGAGGACAATGGTTTTGCACATAAACCACAGTGTTGCATGCTTCCACCCACAAATGCATTGGTAGTCCCTAATCATGCAACATCGCTCATTTTGCACCCACGATTGTTCTATTCTTCCTCTCTATGGACCCATTTTTTTGTGGGTTATGAGGCGCTATGAGTTCTCTTTAAATTCCTTCTTTGCTACAAAATTATTTGAATTCATTAGAGATGTATTCTCCACCATTATCGCTCATCAAATCCTTCACTTGCTTCCCCGACTCTTTCTCCACAAATGCTTTAAACTCACAGAACTTTGAGAATGTTTGATCCTTCTTCTGCATGAAGAAGATACAATAGTTACGAGAAAAGTCATCAACAAAAATAACATAATACTTATGTTTTGTTGTTGAAGCAACCAAGAATGGTACACACACATTTGTGTGAACTCTCTCCAGGATCACCGAAGCACTATTCTCCTTTTCATGAAAGGTGGACTTTACATACTTCCCCATGGTGCAACCCTTGAATTGATCTAAGTGAGCAAGTGTTCCCATTGGAAGTCCAATAGATTTTTTTTGCATGATCTTCAAGGCTCCATGATGAAGATGGCCCAATCGCATATGCCATAATTCACCCTCATCCCGACTCACCACTTTTTTATGCCTTGCCCATCATGGTAGCGCATCCATCTACCACCAAAATGTAGAGATTCTTAACTCAAATCCCTATCCTCTTGACTTGACCCACTGCTGAAAACAATGTCGTAGCCTCTGTCCTCCAACATTGCAATTGAGACCAGGTTTTTTCTTCAAACCTAGAACATGCATAACATTTTTCAATTGAAATGGTTTACCTGACTCCCTCTGAAAGGTAATGGTACCAATGCTATTTTCACTGTATCGTCCATCGTCACCCATCTCTATATGCATTTGAGATATTTCTCCTCCAAGTCACTGAAAATCTCCTTATCCCCCGTCACGTGGAAGGAAGCGCCACTATCCAAATACTACACTGATCCCAATGCACTTGAAGCCATGCATGGGATCAAAGAGAAGTCAAGTTCAAATTGCGAGGCAAGGGCCTCACCGGTTGCAACTCCAACAACCTTCTTGTTCTTCTTCTTCTGCAGACAGTTAGTAGCGAGATGCCCATGTTCGTGATAGTGAAAACACTTCACTTTGGACA
Source organism: Picea engelmannii (assembly GCA_009831015.1). Taxonomy (NCBI): domain Eukaryota; kingdom Viridiplantae; phylum Streptophyta; class Pinopsida; order Pinales; family Pinaceae; genus Picea; species Picea engelmannii. The sequence goes on from ML821336.1 coordinate 37,529, forward strand.
AATCCAGCTTCTTGCCTTTAAACTTGAATTTTGAATGGAATTTTTTCTCCTTCCCTTTCCTTTCCATGGAAGCCAAAGAACAATCCTCTTCATCATAATTCTTTGATGAATATCCATCTCTGGTGTTCCACCTGAACTCCTCCTGCACTAGATCCGACCATAGTCATTCCCAATATGGAAAATTTTCCCTTCCATTGACAGAGTCTTGATAACTGTGCCAACTCTTGGGAAGTCCTAGGAGAGACAAGCTCACCAAATACTCATTAGCGATTGTTATTCCCACACTCCCTAGCTCATCCCGACATTGGACAAACTTCGTGAGATATTTTGGAATGTAGTCACCCTTCTCCATCTTGATCTTCCTAAGTTTATCTTTGAGCGCCAATTTCCTATGGTCACTGCTTTTTTGGAATAGATCCGTCAAAACCTTCCACATTGCATGTGGTGTGGCTTTCCCATGGAGGCTTGAGACAATGTAGTCTTGTACTTCCTCCAATAGAATCCTCCTTGCCTTTTCCACTTTCTTTTGCCATGCATAAAGATTTGCAACATCTGCATCATCTGGCTTAGGAACATCTTTGTCAATGAATTCCTTCAAGCCATTGTATTCGAGTACTTCCTCCATCCTATCCTTCCAAGAAATGTAGTTCGATATGCCCTCACATGCATACTCTAACCTCAAGCGATTGAAATCCATTTCGATCTTGAATCAACTGTAGCACCAAGAAATTCTTTCTGCAAATTTGAATTCTATCCAGTCACAAACTCAACTTCTGCAATCTTCTGCGCTCTGATACCATGTAGAAATTTTAATACAAATTATGTATTTCCTGGATTCTTCTGATATAATAGTTATATGCCACTGTTAAATACATAATCACTTTTACAAATATTCTTGCGGAATTTAAAACACGATCGCCAATTGCAATATCAAGAAGAAAGATCAATCACACATAACACAGATGTTTTACCAGGAAAGAATAAAGATAAAAACCCCACTATAATATATTATGTATATCATGGATCATGAAACAATCTCATACAAAACTCTAATCCAAGATCTCTCAGTACAATACAATCGTCTCACACTGTCATACAAAAATCAACAAATAGATATTCCAATTCTCTACCTCCAGACAACCTGCCTCCTCTGCGCAATACCTGCTAATGGAAAACCTGCAAATGATTCAAATTCCTCTTTCCCAAGCTGTGCATTGCTCATGGGCACATCCACTGTGTGTGTTATTGCATGAGTTCACTTCACTCAAATCACAACTGATAGCCAAACTGTCCCTTTCACCTGTTATCTCAACTGGGTATCCACTGGATCTGACATGCATGTAGTTAACAATGGTAAATTTTCAGTTGCATGTGAGATCACTGATTGTGAATTAATTAATAATTAATTTACTGAACTCTCACTAGTGTAAGTTCAGTTACAGCTAGTACAACTGAGCTTAACTCACTTAACTGAGTTAAACTACTTCACAACTCACATAACTAAACTTATAACTCTGTTACAACTTCAAGTCACTTAGTTACAACTAATTCAACTTCCATGTCCCACCAGTCAACCTTTGAACTCGAATTTCCTATAGCTAACTGATTTTCCATTTCAGTTAACTATTTTCAAGTAATTATGAAATAATAGATTAATATTTATTGTCCAATTTATTTAAGGGAAAAATAAATTAGACACACATTTCTTGTTGACTTTTCAACAACAGGTTCGCTTTCCATCGAGACAAGGCTTTGAAGCATGTTGCGGGTTCAAACATTTGCAGCAATCACCAACCTCCTTTGGTACTATCGGAATCCATTTTCCATGCCATACACTGTAAGCATCACAGTTGGTCCACAGGCACTACATGTCTTTTATTTTTACCCTTAGATATTCATTCACTATTACAAGGAGAATCATACATGAATTCACTACATTCATACATGGATTCACTACATCTATACATGTATCCACTACATCCATTGGTCTGCAACATTTTCAACAAATTTGCAGGGTGTCCATGCTTCCCACAAAGGATCCATAACCTCTACAACAACCCATGCTACTCTACAAACCCTTGGCATCATTTGTAGCCCTCTACACTCAGCCAAATTCAAAGAGGTGTTGTGACCTTCACATAACATTTCAAATACTCTTCCATATCTCACTGGAAATATATCTTCAATATCTCAAATGGGTATTTCAAAAAATCTCATTTGGCTTTCTGGTTTGAGAGATATCATCGATTGAATTGCAGCATGTATTTGACCCAAGGAGACCACGTGTACCACCATAGTCAACGATATTTTTATCCCTGCTCAGAAACCCAAAAAAGGATTTCCATATAGTTTTGGAAATATCTCTTCAAGATCTCAAATGGGTATATGACAAAATCTTATATGGATTCCTATTTTGAGATGTATCATTGATTTAATATCATCATGTATTTGACCCAAGGAGGTCGTGCATACCACCATCTTCAACAGTCTTTTTCTCTCTACTCAGGTAACTACATAAGGATTTACACATATGGATGGAAATATATCTTTAGTAGATCAAATGGGTCTTTGAAAAAATTGGATTTCATCACCTGTAGCAGAAGTTATGAATGGCTTTGCATAATGATGTTCACAACCCCCAAAGTCACGATTTTCCTATATTAATTTTTTAAATTTTGAGATTTTTATTTTTTATTTTTCTACCCATGTACAATGCTATTGTCAACTAGGTTATGGGTCAAGCACAAACCCATGGTTATGGGTCAACCACACAAAACCCTTCTCTTCATTGGGTATTTTCACATTGTAATCATAATGGTGCGATAATAGGGTTTCTTTTTTTAGCATGGGTGAAATGATGGAGACCATCATTTTCTAAGGGGGGAGGAATGATCCGAATTTTAAGGGGGTATATAGTCTAAATTTAGATACGAAATTTATAAAGCTATAAAGCTAATAGATTGTCAATGTGGATCAAGGAGATGCTCACGTCCTCATTAATTAATTAGGCTAACATGTTGCCCATAAGGGTCAAAGAGAGTCTCACCTCTCCATTATTGTATTGGATTTTATTTTCCACTACTTAGTTAGTTGGGTAGTTAGATCTATTATTATAATAATAAAGACAGATTTAATGAGTTCTTTCCTTTATTGTATTGGGTTTTATTTTCCATTACTTAGTTAGTTGGGTAGTTAGATCTATTTTAGTAATAATAGACTCATTTAATGAGCTCTTTTTGACTTCGTCCAATGGACCATTTTGTAATTCTATATAAAGGCCTAGCAAACCTTCTCATAATATCAAGTTACTCATTTTGGATTCTCTCATATTTTCTATTGTTCATTGTGAGATTCATTAGCTCTGAGTGATTTACTAGTAGTTAGTTTTAGAGGTGAGACTCTTCTTTGAGCCTCACCTCCCAAGTACTTCATTTACATGTTGTTTTGTCCATGCTTCTTTTTATGAAACATTGGCATTTCTAAACTCCTCCTCTCTCGGCATTCAAGCCATCCAGATATCATCCCCCAAGATCCCCTAGCACAACACCGATTACTGTCACTCAAAATTGTCATTGGTGGTCGAGATAAAAGACAAGGAGACGAACATTGATTTAGAGTCTAATTCAGAAAATACTGGTAGAAAACAGATCATTGACGTAGACCCCATTTCTATTGTCACAACCACAACAATTCAACCAAAAGAAACAACAAATATTGAAGAGGGGGAGTGCCTTTTTCATTCACAGTTATGGGTGAAGGGGACCTCGCTGCATTTTATTGTTGATAGCAGAAGCCAAAAGAACATCATCTCAGCATAGGTTGTCAAACAGTTGGGATTTTCAAAAACACCACCCGCAATCATACAACATTGGGTGGCTTCGCCAGGGATGAGATCTTTGTGTCAACCAGTAGTGTCGATTGGCATATGACATTTATCCCTTCAAGGATAAGATATTATGTGATGTTTCCCTGTTGAATGTTTGTGATGTTCTTTTGGGCCAGCCATACATGTGGAAGAACCATGTTATTTATTAGTCTCGACCTCGTAGTGTCGTTGTTACTCTAGGGGGTCATCTCTATAGGATATTAGAGGTAGTTCCAACTACTATCCCATCTAAACAGTGCTGCAAGGTAGTACCTCATATTACAAAATTCAGCTTCTTCACAATCTGTTCAAAAGGTGAACATAAGAACATTGCAACCACTATAGCCTTAGTCCAAGCACCTTCTTTCTAGCAGAAGCAGGTTGAAAATATTGAAGAAAATCACAAGGATTCCTTTTGCACACAGTCATTTCATGTAGTCAGACTGGTTAAAAGGGTCCAACCCTTCCAGCCACAAGTTCGTGATAACCTTCAACAAGATAAGCAACATAAATTCTCCAACAAAGAGAGTAGATCATCAATATGTAGATTCAACAAATGATTTTCCCTCTCCCCCGGACACTCCAACTAGCTCAAGACAATTTTCTGGCAACTTACTATTTTTAGCATTTTTTCGATTTTGAAACTTATGGGGCCATTTTGAGGGCCTAAACGAAGTTTTTTCTGGATCAATAACCTCAATTATATCTAAAGGATCTTATTTATCCCCCAAAATGAATCTCCTTGACAATAACTTTCCAACGAGCTATCATGCGCCCCAAACGAAGATTGTCTGCCAAAGTTATGCCCCCGAGAAGTTGATACACCAAACTACCCAAAATGGGGTCCACAAAACTGTTGGCTTTTCATCTTTCAGTGTTAGGGTTTTGGATTTTATTTATGATAAAAATGCCTTTGGAGCCTCATTCTAAATTCATCTTCTTTTGAATGTGAGTAGCCATCACATCTCTTCTCAAAGATAAGCTGCCACCATTCTAGCAAGTCTTTCTCTCTGTATTTCTACAGTTTTGTACATTTCACTCATTAATAGAAATTGTGTATTATTGTATCTCTGTTTTTCTGGTTGCATCTATGATAAATATATGTTATATTATTGGATATATGATACATATCTGTACATTTATTTATTATGTTTTTTCTCTCATTTCGTGCTGAAGATAATCCATATCATATTCACCTCGAAACTGACAGAGGAGATGTATTAGTGATTGGGGAGGGCCTCAATGTAAACCCCAAGAGTCTCATTTTTGTATAAATCGTTACTCTTCAGAGGAAAGTTTATAGGATATGGAAAAAATATTAATTTTAACAGTGGAAAGAGTGCCCTGCTTTTTGGGGAAGCTCTGTGTGAGTTGAGAGACCTCATGACCTGAGAGAATCACTTATCTTAGATGGGAAGTTTGCAAAACATGGAATTTATTCATCCAAATTCCTAATAGAATTCCTTAGCCAATTTAAACCTAGATTCCCAAACTTTTGAAGGTCTGGTATAACTTTAGGAAATTATAGAAGAGAAAACCTTAATTGGTAAGTCTTGAATGAAAATGATCCAATGAAGAGAACCAATGTTTTAGGCCAGAAGGATTCATAGGTGTCAGATCAATTTAGGATAAATATCATGACTGAATGTTGGAGGATGTAGTCATTGAAAAGGCCTAGGGAAAGGATATATTGCTACTCCGACAAGGAAAGATCTGAGTCAATGATAGTCGTTGATCCATCGGAGTGTGTACTAGTGAGTCTGGGGCTGTTGATATGAGTCATGCGTCTTTTAGAGTGAAGAATTTTGAAGGCCTAGATGAATGATTACTGAGAAGTTCGATGACCTAAGAGTCCAAGAGTAATTTATTTGGTGGGATATGCCCAGTGGGATATCAACCATTGGATTTTGTGTGAATCACTCTGAGGAGGATGGTTCAAAAACCTTGTTTAGCAAACAATTGTAAACCTTGAAGTGCATAGTATCTATTAGAGTGTGTGTGGTTAGAGTAGTCTGAGGTAACATAGTGGAGATGATCTAATGGGGAGGAACTACGAGAATGGAGGAGGATCGTTGATTGGTGAGTGGGTGAGATTTCATCTTATCCATAGGAAATTTCTATTGAATTTGGCCCTGGGTGAGCCACTTTCCTTAGTGCAGGAGATGCCTCGCTTTCACAACATGATAAAGATGAATCTTCAATTGGAGACTACCCTTGACCTATGTGTCCATGATATGATCAATGTATGTTTTTTCCATGCAGTCATGGTTGAGCTCTATTGGTGTCAACTTTTATTCTATCTTTGAGGTGTCCAATAATGGTGGAAATTATGACTGAATAAGGTCCACATTAAACATTGGGTGCAAGCCAAGGAAGGGGAGAATGTTGAGCTCAAAATCATTTTCACCCTGCTGGGCCCCAACAACTCCCCTTATATTTTTACAAAATTTAAAGGGCCCCTATTAGAATCTTGATAACTAAAATGAGCTACAAAATCAACCTTTTCAAATAGTTCTATGCCTTGGCTTGCTTTGATACAAACTTAAGACATTCACTATAGTATGAAACATTCATTACAAGAGTATATCCCAAAAGTTAGAAACGAGCATAAAAATCTCAATTTAAACAAAAACATTAATTTTTATCAAATGTTTACTTTCGTTTAAATTATGATTATGTGTTCATTCTTTTTCTCATTAGCAAGTTTGACTATTTTGAATAATGTGTTCAATACTTTATCAAATAATATCTTGGTTGGTTTCACATTTTCATGAAATCATTTGGTGATACTAATTAATTAAATTCTTTTTTTTCATTTTTCATCTCATTTCAAAATAATAATAATAAAATAATTATCTATCATTTGTTTGATTTTGTAAAAAACTAAAATTAATATTTTTTTTTCATTAACTTGAAGATTCTAGATCATATTTGAAAACAAATTATAAACAATGTTTATTTATAAGTTATAGTTAGTTCAAATTCATTTTTTATTTTTTCTAGATTTTGTTTTATTCACAATTTTTAGGTTATTATTTTTTAGGTTATTAATTTAGGTTTCTTTTTGTTTCACAGGTTTCTATTATCAAATATTTGATACGGATCTGATCATGGTTTGATTTTATTATCCAAATACGTTCAAGATGATTGATCCAAAAATAATTTTGGATTGCTACAAATAATTTTATGAGCAACAACAGATAAAGTTTGGAAAGACGTCAAGATCAGATAGACAATTTTGCAGAACTGATTGCAGCCAAACCGTCAGGAATTTGAAGAAACGGTTGAAACCCCAGAACCAAAATGGACCCATTTAACTTACATATGGTTATTTTCCCAAACAAATGCACTATTTGATAGATATTTGGGTCTCTTTTAGAGGCAAATTTCAGGTGGCGTAAATTAATAGTGACGCACAGACTGTTCATTCATTTTTATGAATATATGAGAAAGATCAGAGCCAAGTGGATCCAAGAATTGGAGAGGAGGATTTTAATCCTTTTTATTTTGTATATTATTTCTTTTGTAAACATTTTATTTCTTTTCAAATGGAGTAATGGATGGCTGAAATCTTTGGGAGAATGGACGAATATTTTCAAAGAAGAATATGGAATTCCAAGTTGCTTAATGGCTTTTGTCCTATAAGTAAAATGGTTTTGTTTTCATTATAATATATTCATATTCTTTGAATAATTGATTATGCGTTGATTTAAATAGCTTTAGTCTTCCCCGGATGGGGTGTCACAAGGGATATCGTGGCAGGAGGCGGTTGAGGGTACTGGGCGCCGTGGTATGGACACGCATGCCAGGCATGTGCAACGGCCAATCACCCCATCGGGTATTTAATCACTTAAATATTGATATGAAGTGAATTTACGCAGGAGTCCTTTCACTGCAAGTTCAAATGTGTTGGGTTATAATGGCGACAGTTATGTTAATCGGGCTCATTCCGACGAAGCTAGATAGTCACCCTGCTTGTCTCCTCTGGTGCGAGCGAGAGCCCCTCCCCCCCCGGTACTCTTCGACCTTCGCTCTCTCTGCACTTCTTATCGACTGCTCCATGATGAGGCCATGAGGCAAACCACGGCGAGGAGCGCCGTGGAAGCCTCGACGACCTTCGCTCTCTCCACCAGACACTTCCTCTGACGATTCTCAGCCCAGCCTTCAGACAGTTTCATCCCCTGTAAATTTGCAGCCTCCACATTTTGGTTCCATGGCCATCATCCCAAATACTTCAATTACTTTGCATCGGCTTCTCCACGACCCCGGACCATCCCAACCTCCCGCTAGCAACTTGGGCCATGGCCAAGACTCTCAGAGACCATCCCATCCACCAGCAACAGGTAGCCCAGCTCCCTTTGACAAAGCACAATTCAGGGACAACTTAGCCACTCTGTACACCCTGGTATTTGAGTTGCGGCAGGAGGTTGTAGACCTGCACTATCGGGTGGAGGTCACGGAGATTAAGGTGGCCAACTTTCTCCAAATTCTAGCATCCCTGCACGATGCCTTGTTCCCAAATTCTGACGCAGAAGCCGAAGATGAAGACCCCGGAGTCGAGGGAGATGGCGTTCCGCATCCTGAGCCGATCACACCAGGCAAGCGCAAGGAGGAGGAGATGCATGAGGACAGCGCCACTGTAGCTGAGCGCAATCAGGAGCAAGACGAGTCTGGGTACTATGAGACAGTGTACATTGAGGAAGAGCCTGGACCCGCGGATCCTCCATCCACTTGGCCCACCTACAAGCCAGGTGTCTAGGCTTACTTTGCTTAGTTTCCAGGTGTCTAAATGTCTAGGTCCAATAGGTATGCAAAAGACAAGTTATGCTCTCTTTATTTTGCTTATGACTTAATGGCCCAACTCTTAACG
>ML821336.1:46586-61700 GCA_009831015.1 Picea engelmannii
GATATCTTTAGATTAAATGATCTGTGATGTGTAGGAGGTTTATATTATAAATACCATCTATCATTTGCTTCATCAAAATACAAATGTTGTGATTATATCTTCGATTTAAATAATGAGATTTATCTTTGAATTTTAAATTGAATAATAAAATGCATAGATTTCTTCCAGATTTATCTTGTTGTAATCATGTATAATTATGAGATCACAGGTTTATGTTTGTGTTTCCTTTTCTGTCATTAAAACCTAAGCTGCCAATACATGTTCTGAATTTATTTAGAACAATCATAAAGTTCATTGCAGATTTCTCTCTTGGACATGGCAGTTGGATGTTCACCACTCATGTAGATGCTTGGATACACCTCACTAATTCACTGACATGATAGCTTCTTTGTATTTTTATGTCATTTACATATCATTGAAACTAGAATGTATGGTTCAGCTTTGACTATCCACATGTTTATGTTTCATTAATTTTTTTTTGCAAGATTCTTTAAATTTATAAAAGAAAAACAATAAATATTTTTATGTGCTTTCTTTATATGCTTCCTAGAAGAAATCATTTTTCACATCGATTTTTGTAAGTTTCTATTAAAAATTGCACCTTGAAAATCATGTAAATAAATGAGACTTGTATATCTTCTGTTTAAATACAACTACTATAGTTACATTTGAACATATGTACATATATATAGTGTGTTTAATAATTAGTTAGTTATTTCTCTCTTTTATTCGTTTCTTTTGGGATTCTTAGATTGGCTAACGGAGCCATTAAACTCGTTAGAACGAGTTACACTAAATGGCTTGGGTTATTTAGACAACCCTACACCAGACTCGTTCTTCCAATTGACGGACGGTCAATTTCGCTCGTCAACACACCCGCATCCTTGGTAATGGTGTAAGGTCCATAGTGGATTGGATGAATCTTTCAATGGGGTTCGGTAATAAATTCTTTTTGCAAGTGCAACCAAACTTTATCTCCCACCTCAAACTTGTGTGGCACCTAGAGTTGATCATGGTGCTACTTGTACTTGTCATTGGATTTCTACAAAATATCCTGAACCTGTTGGTGGATTTGTTGGATTCGTTCAATGAACTGGGTGGATTTTTCAAATTCGATTTGAGCAAACGACGATTTGGCCTATGTGGATGCAAGGGGTAGTGCAACATCCATGGGACCCAATGGTTGAAATCCAAACCCCACCTCAAAGGGGCTATGTTCAGTGGAGCTATGTATGGATATGTTGTAACTATGTTAAACATATGGAAGAATCTCATCACATGTGCATGAATGCCTAGAATTGTACATGCGTAAGATATGCACGATCATCCTGTTGATGACCTCGGTTTGGTCATCCATTTGGGTGTGGAAGGTAGTGGATTTGGTGACCTTAGTGTCCAGTCGTGACCAAAGGCTCAACCAAAATGTAATGAGGAACCGACTGTAGCGATATGAGACTATGGTTTGTGGTATCCCAAAATGTACCCACACTCGTTTAAAGAAGAGCTTGGAAGTGGCCTCCATTATGATGTTCTTCTTGTAGGAACCCAGAATCGCCATCTTGGAAAATCGATCAACAACCATAAGAAAATAGTCATTTACCTACTTGGTTGAAGGAAGTACTAATATATAGTCCATCGAGATGGATTCTCAGGGCTCGTTGGGAGTAGGTGTTGATACTGAGAGGGGGATGAATCAGTATCAAGTACAATTTAAAAACTTTTTCAACTTATACTTAAACCATTCAATTATATCCAATGAGCAATGAACAATATTATAATATTTACATCAATACACCACAATACACCATGCACATTATATGAGAAATAATCAATAGTTATTGGTCAAGGGAAGTAATGACTTCCAAAGGTAGCTACAACTTCCAAATATAAAGGGAGGGATAAACCTCCAAGAGGAAGATACAGTCCTCCAATATCAAGAGAGAGTTCACCTCTTCATCCTTTCCCCTTCCTTCCACCCAAGAATATATGAGAGATAATAAAAATTTACATTAAATCATCACCATCAACCATCCATCACATAGAGCCTGATAATTCTTCCTGAGACTTCTTCAACTTCTGTAATTCTTCAATTCTTGGAATACTCTGATACTATAGATAATATTAATCAATTTATTCTATGAAATGCCTCCAATTGTCACTCCTTGAATCCTCCCCAAAAAGAAGTTATAGAAAGAATGGTAGACTTTATTCAATTTTGGTTTATTCAGGAGAGCTAACTTGTACAGAATGCCCTGCACTCAATATTTAACATCGGACTCTAAAAATCCCACAAAAAAAACTAAAGTCCATGCTCTTTCCAATGAAATTGGTCCCACATCATTTGGATTATCTATGAAGAAGTTATGATTGTTTTACCTGGAACACCTATTTATTGACTAGCTTCAGGACTGGCCAAAAACCCTATCTTCCATAGATTGTATCTTCATAATTATAACGAATCAAGAGATGAAAATTTTACCACAGGTACCTTGATATTTATTATCAATACCATAGAAATTTCACCATCTGAATCGTTCTATAAAAAACGTTATAGAGAAAATGGTAAGATGACCTAAAAATAACATACCTTAGAACACATCACCAAAAGACTTCATCCTCCCTTGAAATCCGACCTTCTTTACTTCTGATTTCCTATGAAATTAGACTTGTTTATCAAATGAATGTATAATGATATTTATTTATACCATTTATGTCACTTCCTTTTAACATTAGGTTCAACCTGACACTTTCTTATTTTGTAATTTGTTTCTTTAATTATCTTCAGGGCCTACATGTACTTCCTTCTTCAATTCACTTTTTTATCTTCAAAAAATCATTTCTCCTCAACCATGAGGATCCATGTGACGTGCCACCTACCAACAGAGAAAACATGATGTATACTATCCATCCATGGGTTTTTTTTCTACATGTCCATTGTCCTTCATGTCCAAATACCTTCATCAATCTTGTGGTCCAAAACCAATGACTAGGGTTGACATCAATGACAACAATGACATTAATGGGTCAAATATATTATAATTTTTGTTGATATGTCTACGAACATTTCCATATCTACTATTTTCACCATTCATGTAGCTTGCATAGTTATTCCTTTCATTGATTCTACAATTGATTGCCTTGTGTCTAAAATTTCCACAAGTATAACAATGTCCAAGAAAGAAATTTTGATACCTGGGAGTAAGTGAACTTCTTTGTGGTGTGGTCCATCTGGTTTCACGGTCTATTCTTTTTTAGTTTTATTCATAATGATTGCTTTCATACCTGATCGGAGAGGATCTTCTTGATGTCTCATTCCTTATGAATTCTAGTCTTCTATATTGTTGTTCAACTTGTTCTGGAGTGTTGGCTTCATCATTTTCAACTTCATTCTCTTGTTTTGTTGTCTTCAAACTATCATTGTATCCTAGTTCTATCTTGTCATTTGGAGATCTTTGACTGCTAAGGATCTCATCTAATGTTTCAGTTCTTTTTTCGAACTTCTTCAACTTTTCTATTGTCAATAGTAGCTCCCCTTTTGTGTGATCCAATTATTCTTTCAATTTCTCATAATATTATAATTGTTCCTTCAAGCTATTAATGGCCTTTTCAATCTTGTAATTCTCTTATTCACAACTACTCAATTCACCTTTTAGTATTATGTTTGTGTTTCTAAGCTTGTTATTTTTAGTTTCAACATGCTTCAACTTTTCAAGATTCTCATCTTCTTGTTCTCTGCATTGTATTTGTATCCCCAAAAGGAATCAAGGTTGGTTTCTTCATCTGAATCTTCTTCACAAATGATTTCTTCTTATTTAGAATTATTGTGATCATCATCCTGGATTTCTTGGGTTATGAAGAGGACTTCTCCTCCATCATTATCTTCTTCATCACTCTCATCTGAGGAGATGTCATCATCCTTGGAGTAGAAGCTCTTTTTATTGTTGAGAGTTCTCTTTTTATAGTAGAAGTTTTCAACAATATGTCATATTCTACCACAGTTAAATATTTTGAGAGGAGACTTACCTTTGTATCTTCCACTTCCCTTCTGGAACCTTCTTATAAAATTTTCTATTTCTTCATCAAGGTCGTTATCCTTGTCTTTTGTCTTCTTTGTGGATTTAAAGGCTGCTTCATTGTTTGGCTGGTCACTTTTTGTACCTATTCTTATTTCATATGTTATAAGATACCCATGTAATTCATCCATTTTCATTTTGGTCAAGTCCCTGGTTTCTTCAATGGTGGAGACCTTATCATGATACTTCAAGAGAAGTGATCTCAACACTTTTTGTACAACCAATGATTCATCGAGATCTTCAACTAATCCTCTGATAGCATTAACAACTTCATCAACTCTAAGAATATAGGTTGCAATATCTTCCTTTTCATTCATCTTCAAATTTTCAAATTCTTCTTGATGTCGTTGAAGATTGACCTGCTTAAATTTTGGATCACCTTCATAGATACTCTTGAGTTTGTCCCATACCTCTTCAGCAGTGTTGTAGTCCATCACTTTTCTAGCAATGGTTGGTGCCAATGTTGCTAAAGTAACATGTGTATATTTTTAATTAAAATTCATAAGATTCTTCTCATTTGTATCGGTTGGAGCATTATTTAGGATTACATAGCCATTTACAACTGAGTAGAAAATGTCTACTCCCAAAGCCGTTAGGTAAGTTTTTACTCTATCACTCCAGTATGCATAATTTCTTCCATCAAATTTTTGAATCCCATTTGAAATGTGCTCATGGTCATCCATCTCTGCTCAGGATTTTCCTTCCAGTGGTTAAACTATTCTGAAGGCAACCTGCTTTGATACCAATTGTTGATACTAAGAGGGGGGTGAATCAGTATCAAGTACAATTTAAAAAAAAAATCAACTTATACTTAAACCATTCAATTATATCCAATGATAAATGAACAATATTATAAGAGTTCCATCAATACACCACAATACAACATGCACAATATATGAGAAATAATAAATAGTTATTGGTCAAGGGAAGTAATGAATTCCAAAGGTAGCTACAACTTCCAAATATAAAGGGAGGGATAAACCTCCAAGAGAAAGATACAATCCTCCAATATCAATATAGGGTTGACCTCTCCATCCTTTCCCCTTCCTTCCACCCTAGAATATAAGAGAGATAATAAAAATTTACATTCAATCATCACCATCAACCAACCATCACACAAAGCCTGATAAAACTTCATGAGACTTCTTCAAATTCTATAATTATTCAATTCTTGGAATACTCTGATACTATAGATAATATTACTCAATGTATTCTATGAAACTCCTCCAAGTTTCACTCCTTAAATCCTCCCCAAAAATAAGTTATAGAAAGAATGGTAGACTTTATTCAATTCTAGTTTATTCAGGATAGCTAACTTGTACATAATTCCCTGCACTCAATATTTAACATAAGATTTTGAAACTCGCACATAAGAAAATACAGTCTATACTATTTCCAATGAAATTGGTCCCACCTCAATTGGATGCTCTAAGAATACGTTATGACTATTTTACCCGGAACACCTATTTATTGACTAGCTTTAGGACTGGTCAAAAAACCCTATCTTCCACGGAGTGTATCTCCATAATTATAGAGAATCAAGAGATGAAATGTTTACCAAAGGTACCTTGATATGTCTTCTCAATACCATAGCAATTTAACCATATGAAGCTTTCTAGAAAACAATTTATATCGAAAATGGTAAGATGACCTGAAAATAACATACCTTAGAACACATCACCAAAAGAATTCATCCTCCCTTGAAATCCGGCCTTCTTTAATTCTGATTTCCTCTGAAATTAGACTTGTTTATCAAATGAATGTATAATGATATTTATTTATACCATTTATGTCACTTCCTTTTAACATTAGGGCCGACCTGACACTTTCTTATTTTGTAATTCTTTTCTTTAATTATCTTCAGGGCCTACATGTACTTCCTTCTTCAATTCACTTTGTCATCTTCAAAAGTTCATTTATCCTCAACCATGAAGATCCACGTGACGTGCCACCTACCACTGAAAACAACATGATGTATACTATCCATCCATGGGTTTTTTTTCTGCATGTCCATTGTCCTTCATGTCCAAATACCTTCATCAATATTGCGGTCCAAAACTAATGACTAGGGTTGACATCAATGACAACAACCAATCTTCCAATAGTAGGTAGAGGGGTGTACATGCCTTGTTTATTAATGACCAGATTGGTGTTGGTTGTGGAGCCTGATTATCTTCCTAATTCAGAGGTCTTTTACTTTCATCCATGTTTATACCCCATGAAGTATTTACACCCCAGAAGTATGTACACTCTTCCATGCGAGGGAGTGTAGAGGGGGGGTACCCCCTCTGCAGGGTCCAGGGGGGATATCCCCCCAGCTAGGGTGTCTGGGGGAAAGCAGGCCCCCAGAGCGGGTTCAGGGGCAAAGCCCCCGAAGGAAAAATTGCCTTGTAAATGTATATTGTAATTTCATTGTAAATATGGATCATTCATTATAAGGTCGTAGATCTAACGATAGAGATTATGTTAGGGTTTTTATCCCTAGAAGGCAACCCTCTTTTATGAGGGAAATGTATTGCGGCTATGATTGATGGTGAATAGTGTATTCTGAGATAGGATACTGTGAGAGAAATAAGAGGAAGTTACAACGGGTTTGTTGTAGGTTGTATCCCTTCATATGCTGGATAATAATAAAGGAAGGACCTGGCATTTTCTCTGGTGGACGTAGCCCACACTGGGTGAACCACGTAAATTTGTGTCTCTATTGTATTGTGTATCTTCTGTGTTTTGTTTCCGCATTTGTTTTATTTTATTTCTCCACGTTCCTGGTTTTCTAACAACTGGTATCAGAGTGAAAGGTAACTCATAGGAAAAGAGGGTTCCTAGTTCGAGTGGGAGAAATGTCAAAAGATGGAAAGTTTAGGGTCGAGAAATTTAACGACCAAAACTACCATTTATGAAAGATGCAGATGGAATACTATTTATATCAGAAGGATCTATTCCTACCATTGGGTGGAATAACAAAGAAGCTGGCAGCTACGAAGGACGAAGAATGGGAGATTCTTGACAGAAAGGCTCTAGGAATGATATGGCTGAGCCTGGCAACGTTGGTGGCTTTCAATATTTCTAAAGAAAAGACAACGAAGGGTTTGATAGACGCATTGGCCAAATTGTATGAAAATCCCTCGGCGTCCAATAAGGTATTTCTAATGAAGAGATTATTTAATATGAAGATGTCAGAAGGTGGGTCTATTACAGATCATTTAAATGATTTTAATACAGTTACTAATCAACTGAGTTTTGTAAAATTGGACTTTGATGATGAGGTCAGGGCTCTTCTAATCTTGTGCTCATTGCCAGAAAGATGGAACTGCTTGGTCATGGCTGTAAGTAACTCTATCTCTAGTTCAAATACTTTAAAATTTGATGATTTTGTTGGTGTTATCCTTAGTGAGGAAATGCGACAGAAAAGCACAGGTGAGACATCAGGAAATGCGACAAAAAAGCACAGGTGAGACATCAGGAAATGCGTTGAACATGGATAATAGGGGAAGACAAAAGGATAGAGGAAAGGGTTTCAGGAATCATGGGAATTCTAGGAAGGGAAGATCTAAATCTAGACTTGGAAAGATAGAGTGTTGGAATTATGGGAAGAAAGGACATCTGAAGAAAGACTACAGAGCTCCAAATAAACAAAGAGATTGACAACAAGAGAGAAATTAGGAAGCAAATGTAATAGGTGATGTGTTACAAGATGATTTGATTCTTTTTGTAGATAATATTTCTGAGTCTTGGGTAGTAGATTCAGGGGCTTCATTTCATGCCACACCCCATAGGAAACATTTTCTATATTATGTTCAAGGTGATTTTGGACAGGTTCATTTGGGTGACGATGCACCATGAAAAATTGTTGGAATGGGAAAGGTAAAAATAAAGCAACGCAATGGAAACCAATGGTCGTTGAAAGAGGTAAGACATGTTCCATTATTAAGGAAAAATTTAATTTCAACAGGGTAGTTGGCAAGTGAAGGTTGTATATCCATATTTACAGATAAGACGTGGAAGGCCATAAAATGATCATTGGTGATAGCAAAAGGAGAGAAGGTAGGTGCATTGTATTTATGTACTCGTGATACTAACTCTTCTATCTCTTTAGCTTCTACAAGAGTGGATACAACACTGTGGCATCATAGGCTTGGACACATGAGTGAGAAGGGGATGTAGATACTTCACAAAAAAAAATTGTTGCCAGATCTTAAACAAATTGATTTGGACTTTTGTGAGCATTGTGTTTATGGAAAACAGAATAGAGTCATATTTCTCAGAGTCAGAAAAGAAAAGAAGAGTGAAAGGTTAGAGCTTTTGCATACATATGTATGGGGACAAACTCAGGTATCATCTCTTGGTGGCTCTCATTATTATATTACTTTTACTGATGACTCAACTAGAAAAACTTGGGTTTATTGCATTCGACAAAAATCTGGTGTTTTTGATACTTTTAAGAAATGGAAAGCTTTGGTTGAGAATGAGACAGGAAAAAAGTTGAAGTGTCTCAGATCAGATAATGGAGGTGAATATTCCAGCAATAATTTTGATGATTACTGTTCATACCATGGGATTTGTAGAGAGAAGACAGTTCCAAGAACACCATAAGAAAATGGTGTGTCAGAAAGAATGAATAGGACAATCATGGAGCATGCAAGGAGTATGAGATTGAATGCTGGTTTTCCCTTACAGTTTTGGGAAGATGTTATAGATACTACTGTTTACTTAATAAACAGAGGACCTTCAAGATCTTTGGATAGTATAATTCCAGAGGAGGAATGGATAGGAAAAAAGGTAAACTATTATTTTTTGAAAACTTTTGGTTGTGAAGCATTTGTCCATATTGATAAAGAAAATAGAACAAAGCTTGAGGAAAAATCCAAGAAGTGTACCTTTATTGGATATGGTGTTAATTATTTTGGTTATCGCTTATGGGATTATGAAAATAACAAAATCATTAGGAGTACAAATTTCATATTCAATGAGAAGGTCATGTACAAAGACCAGTTGCATGGAAAGAAACAGGAAAAAGAAAAACAAGAATACACAGTGCTTGATGAGATCACTGAAAAAGAAATTCCAAAGGAACCAAAAAATAAAAATGTACAACAATAGGAGCAATAGGTACCTCAAACACCTACAAGTGTTGTTAGAAAATCTACCAGGTTAAGTATACCCCATGAACGATACTCTCCTTCATTGTATTATTTATTGTTGATTGATTCTGGTGAACCAGAATGTTATGAAGAGGCAATGCAGGTAGACACCAAAATGAAGTGGGAGCAAGGCATGAAAGAGGAAATGGATTCCTTGGTAAATAACCATACTTGGGACTTGGTTTAGTTTCCTGTAGGAAAAAGAGAATTGCAGAATAAATGGGTTTAAAAGTTGAAGGAAGAAGATGGAGGAGAAAACAGGTACAAGGCTAGACTTGTTGTAAAGGGGTTTGCACAAAAGAAAGGTACATATTTTGATGAAATATTTTCTCCTGTTGTTAAAATGACTTCAATTAGAACTATTTTAAGTCTTGTGGCAGTTGAATATTTTCATCTTGAATAGTTATATTTAAAATCGATTTTCTCCATGGGGATTTGGAGGAAGAGATTTATATGCAGCAACCACAGGGGTATGAGGTCAAAGGGAAGGAGAATTTGGTATGTAGTTTGAAGAAGAGCTTATATGGCCTAAAGCAAGATCCAGGGTAGTGGTATCTGAAGTTTGATAGGTTTATGATAGAACATCGTTATAGTAGATGTCATTCTGATCACTGTGTTTATTTTAAGAAGCTAGAAAATGGAAGCTTTATTATCTTGCTATTGTATGTAGATGACATGCTTGTTGCAGGGTCTAATATGCAGGATATATATGTGCTCAAGAAGAAATTAGCCAATTCATTTTCAATGAAGGATTTAGGTGATGCAAAGAAAATCCTTGGTATGAGAATAACAAGAGACAGGAAAAATCACAAACTGACATTGTCTCAGGGTGAGTACACAGAGAAGGTGTTGGAGAGGTTTAGAATGCAGAATGCAAAACCAGTTAGTGCACCTTTGGCCAGCCATTTCAAATTAACTAAGGAAATGTGTCCCAAGACACAGGAGGAGATAGAATACATGTCGAGGGTCCCATATTCATCAGTAGTTGGCAACTTGATGTATGAAATGGTTTGCACAAGACCAGATATTGCACATGCAGTGGGAGTTGTGAGCAGATATATGAACAATCCAGGTAAACAACATTGGGAGGCAGTAAAGTGGTTTCTCATATACTTGAGAGGTACTGCTAATCATGCATTATGTTTTGGAGGTTCATAAACTGTTCTACAAGGATATGTTGATTCAGATATGGTAGGTGATAAAGATAGCAGGAGGAGTACCAAAGGGTATGTGTTTACTATAGGTGGAATGACAGTAAGTTGGATTTCAAAAATTCAAAAGGTTGTTGCACTTTCAACAACAGAATCATAGTATGTTGTTGCTACAGAGGCTAGTAAAGAGATGATTTGGTTACATAGGTTTATGGAGGAATTGGGAAAGAAGCAAGAGAATAGTAGGTTGTACTATGACAGTGAGAGTGTCATTCATCTTGCAAAGAACTCAGCCTTCCATTCGAAGAATAAGCATATACAGTTGAGGTACCACTTCATATGATCTACCTTGGAAGATGGAAATTTGAAGTTGGAAAATATACGCACTAGCCAGAATCCTGCAGACATGTTGACAAAGGGAGTAACCAGGGAGAAATTGAGTTCCTGCTCAGTTTCAATTGGTCTTCAAGAATGAAGATGAAGATGAGAAATTTTCCAGGTCCAAGAAGGTTCAGATTCTAGCATATACAACAGCGGTGGAGTTGTTGATATCAGTCTCCAAGTGGGAGATTGTTGGTTGTGGAGCCTGATTATCTTCCTGATTCAGAGGTATTTTACTTTCATCTGTGTTTATACCCCATGAAGTATTTACACCCCAGAAGTATGTACACTCTTCCATGCGGGGGAGTGCAGAGGGGGGATACCCCCTCTGTGGGGTCCGGGGGGGCTATCCCCCCGGCCGGGGGGACTGGGGGCAAGCGGCCGCCAGCAGGGGTTCCGGGGCAAAGCCCCGGAAGGAAAAATTTCCTTGTAAATGTATATTGTAATTTCATTGTAAATCTGGACCGTTCATTATAAGGTCGCAGATCTAACGATAGAGATTATGTTAGGTTTTTTTTCCCTAGAAGGCAACCCTCTTTTATGAGGGAAATTTATTACAGCTATGATTGATGGTGAATATTGTATTATGAGATAGGATACTATGAGAGAAAGAAGAGGAAGTTACAATGGGTTTGTTGTAGGTTGTATCCCTTCATATGTTGGATAATAATAAAGGAAGGACCTGACAATTTCTCTGGTGGACGTAGCCCACACTGGGTGAATGACGTAAATTTGTGTCTCTATTGTATTGTGTATATTTTGTGTTTTGTTTCCACATTTTTTTTATTTTATTTCTCCATAGTCCTATTTTTAGAACATTTGGCAATGGCGTCGACTATGCAAGACTTGATATATTTATCGACATCATGTCGAAGTTTCAGCCAATAGAGATGATGTTGCAACAATGACACTATATTTTCTATGTCGAAGTGTATTGCCACTTGATTATAGTGAGCTTCCCAAATAATCTTCGCTCGCTCACTTAATGGGATGCATAGATGGTGCAAATGGCACAAAACCTTGTCCTGAAGATGGAAATAAGTGCCATGTATGTTAGTTCCCATCATATGGTATGTAGTGGAGAATTCAGGATCTCTCTCATAGAGTTGGGGCCATTGGAGGTCTCATGTCTGCAAGAGTGTAGAACTGTGGTTAGCATTGCAACTAGAGGTCGAATGAGGAAGTCAACGATGTAGATTGTGCTCCCTTTCTTATAATTTATATTGAGATGGAAATGATGGAAGTATGTGGACCATTTATGATGGTGGTCATTCTAAAATTTTCCTTGTGTTTTCATGAACTACAAAGGCTTATGATCAGGGTGGATGATTGTTTCCTTCCCAAGAATGCAATTCCTCCACTGGAAAAAAGCTTGTACACATAGTACTTTTTTTTGTCATAATTGGGGTACTTACTGATGGTATCTGATAGTGTCTCACTATGATATTCCACGGGATGTCTGTGCTAAGTGAGAAATACTCCCACAAAATAGTCGAAAGCATCTTTCTCAATCTCAAAAGGTTGTTGCAAGTCAGGCAATGAGAGCGCTAGGGCTGAGCACAAGTGTTTTGAATCATCAAATGATTTCTGTTGCGACTGACCTCACAAATTTTTTTCCTTCCAACCACCCCTGGTCACTTGGATAAGGGCCCATGCAATATGGGAGAATCAAAACATGAACCTGCGATAGAAATTGGCAAGGCCTAAGAAGCTTCGAAGCTCAATGAGTGTGGTCGAGGTTAGCTAGTGACGAATGACCTGGATCTTGGTTGGATCGACATGCACCCCATGCTCATAAAAAATGTATCCTACATATTGGACCCTGTTCATGCCGAAGGATCATTTTTCCAAATGTTCATATAACTTATGTTACCACAGAGTGTGCAGAACCCATTGAATATGCTACAAGTGTTCTGCCCAACTAGTACTGAATATGAGAATTTCATCCAAATATACCACCACAAAATAATTGTTGAAAGGCCACAATATATCATCCATCATCCTCATGAATTTTTTTGGGGAATTCGTCAAGCCAAAGGTCATGATTCATGAAAAACCATTCAAAAAGACTTTCTTTGGACTTGAAGGTAGTCTTCCATACATCGGTCTACTCTATTGGGACCTGGTGGTATACATACTTCAAATCAATCTTACTGAAGTGTTTTTCCCCTTTGATATATTCAAGGAGATCATCAATTTGAGGAATTGGGTATCGATTCCTAACTGTGATTTTGTTTAGGGCCTAGTAATCAATGCAAATTTGTCAGGTCTTGTGTTTCTTCTGCACAAGCACGATTGGGCTTCTACAAGGTGATGATCTTGGTCGGATGTGCCCCTTTTCGAGAAACTTGGATATAGTTATTGATTTCCTCATTTTCTAATAGAGAGCGATGATATACTCGCCCATTGGGTAGTGGTGTGTCGAGGGTCATATCAATTGAATGCTTGACTTGATAGTGTAGAGGTACCCTAGTGGGTGAGGAGAATATTTCTTTATATTCTTCCTTGACCTTATCCACTTTCTTCTACTGCATGGAGAGACCTGTTGCAAAGGCCATGGATTTTCTTTCAACCTTCTGCTGACTTTGAGTGTGAATCATGAAGAAGACAAACTTCCCGGTCTGAGAGGTGACCTTCCTGCATTGCTTGGAAGAAATCAAGGAAATGGTAGTAGGTGGGACTACCTCGGGTATCTTGTACATTTTCCTGTCCAAAGTAATAATAACACTACAATTCCTAAACTCATATAAAACATGATGTTTCCATAAATAATTATGTCTAAAAAGAACATCACAAAATTCAAGGGGGGAGACATCACACAATACCTCATATTTGAAGGGATTGATGTCGTAAGGAAAGTGACATTGTTGGATGACACGGAGAACACTCCCTTGGCAGAGACATCCGATGGTTTATGGATCTGGGTGTAATGTTGTTGATAGATCCAACCACTTGAAAACCTCCATTGAGATGAGGTTCTTCTAGCTACCGCTATCAATGATGAAATGCAGTGGAGTACCCTTCATCCACATCTGTGAATGAAAGAGTCGCTCACCTTCCTTTAGTTCATCAAGTTCATCGGGATGGATCTTGGTGGTAGAAACAGTGGCACTGGGTTATGTTTCAATGATCCGTCTCCCTTTTTCTAGTTTTGACTCAGAGTTGGAACCCACATATGATTCATAGGATTTCACCTCGGCCACCAATGAATGCTTTGAGTGAAATTCAATGGTGTTATGTTAGGGGCTCTTATGGAACTCACACCACTTCCCAATGTATTTCTTTGTTTTCCCATTGTCCTTCTTTATTTGTCGCTTAGACTGGTTTTCTTGAGGTTGTCCATCCTTTCTATGTCCTTTGTTATATTGTTGTTGGGAAATTATACCCTATGGACTAACAAGCTAGGGCTTAAACTTGCATGTAGATCATGACCCTTAAGAAATTACTTTTAACCTTCTACCCCAAACCTAAAACCCTTTTTCACATGCAAACATGGAAAGAACCGACTAACCTTTTTATCGACGTTTGGTGTAGATCCTCCGTTGCACTTTATCTCCTTGCTTCTATTGCTCCTTCCAGAGACGATCCTGCAATCAAGACAAAAACACTACGCATGCATGCTATTGTTCTACTAGAGGGTTATAGATTAAGCATAAATCAAATAAAATATATAAGACTCGTACATTGGGATGGGAAAAGTATTCTTTATTAATATCAAGATGAATCAACTTACAATAATCATAGATATCGGCCACCGTTCCTTGATCCTGATCCTGGGCTCCTCCTCTTCTTTGTCCTCCAACTGCTTTTCTTGAATTCTCCTAAAGCTTGAGGAAAGGCTAAAGGGTCGGGACAAAATGGATTCGGCAATTGGGCAGAGTTTCTTTGCTATGATTTTCATCCTTTGAATAGTACCCCTACCCCTTCTTTTATAGGCTAGAAGGAGCTAGAGTTTTGGACGAACTCTCGGCCATGCATGGCTGGGAGTTCCAGTTAACTGACCCAAAGCTTTTCGTTCCATCGACAACTTTCCTGTTTTTGTGCTTTGTTAGGTAAACACGGGCTGTAGTGGGCCAGCCAGCGTTCCAACGCGTGAAGTATAAGGCTTGCCATTGTTCCAACGTGCCCAGTAATGGGTTAGGGCGCGGGTTACTTGATTTAAGAGGTTTTTCAAGAGTTTGTTCAGCATGGCCTTGGCAAGGAAGGGATATAAGTTGGCCTAATACCAGGTAAGCATGTGTGGTGCAATTTAGGGTTATAACAGATGCCCCCTAATGTGTGAGGTCAGAAGAGCATCTGATGGCCGAAATACATTACCAATTCTTTACCAATCTGTACTGATATGCTGAATGAGTGAGCCCAGGAATT